>JAUMHN010242282.1:0-19974 GCA_032360265.1 Heliamphora ciliata | reverse complement strand
GCATATCAAAAGGTTAAGCGGTGCGGTTGCGAGGAGAAGAGGATAATTAAATCAGGTTGTCAGTAAGCTAATTTATTTATTGGGAATCCATATCTTAAACGTGAGGAGAATTCAGTGCATTTGATAATTGAAAACTCAAGACATAATTTGAGTTAGGGCCGGGAGTTCATTCAGGATCTTTAGTGGAATAAGTTCTGATTCGTACGGGAAATGATCTAACTCGGGGACAGAGTTAGGGATATCCGGTGTTCTCGTACAGTTAGCCCGAGTCCTATACTTCCTCGTGATCGCTCACATAGCCCATTATATGTACGGATATTTTTTCTTATTGATTTTGGTAATTATTTAATTTAATTTGAATGCCGGTATTGCCGCCAGAGACATTCGGAAATTAAATTAAATTAATGAGGGGCAGTTTTGGTTTTTGGCACACCTAGGGATTACTCCCTAAGTGGTCGGCCCTAGGAGATGGTGGGTTTTATTATTTATGCTAAGTATATATTTTCATATCCTTTTAGAAAGGAGAGAATATATACTTAATATCTTTTTGATATATATACTTAATATATTTTTTTAATATATTGATATATATATCAAGAGGAGACTTATGAAAAAAAGCTAACCTAACCCTAATTCTCCCACCAAGCTGCTGCCCCCTTCTCCTCTTTGCCAATTAATTTTGCCTCCTTGGAGATTATTGTGTGAGAAGAAACCAAAATGAGGAACACTTCGATCGGAATCGGTGCCCACACATCGTGATCGTCGTAGTGCATCCGGAACATACGTGAGAAGGTTGCAAGATCGTCTTCAACGTATTCGGGATTTCTTGAAACTTTTCAACAAGTTTCATAAAGGTATTAAACTATTGAAATCAATATAGTTTTCGTTTTTCATGAAAATCACATACGTCGTTTTTTACGGTCACGACGTCGATTCAAAAACTTTTTTTTTGCTGCGCGGCTCCCTATCCAACAGGTATGGGGAGGCTAACCCGAGTTTTGAAACAGGAGAAGCATGAAAAGAAGTATCAGAAAGAGAAGAATCTTCAAAGGAAAAGGACATCGACAATGAGAACAAATAGAAAGAGAAATTGACAGTTAGTATGGAAGCCGAAGAAAAGGAGCAGAAAGAGGAAAGCACTCCCCATGTACTTTTGTTAGGAATTGCAAGTCTTCCATTTGACCTTTCCACATACATTGTTCCTCTCGATGAGCTGAAACCAAGAATACCTCTACCTGATGAACCTATCTCATGTTCACTCGAATGGGATTATTAGGAAGAGAATGACATGTGGGAGTTGGAAGAAGTTGAGTAGGAATTCACAGATATAGAATATGATGAAGGAGAAGATGTGCCAGAATGGCACCCGGTAGTCAAAGAATCACATGACCATGGAGTCCCGTGGGAGCCTTAGAGCCTTCCCTCATCCTATGGTTACAAAGATCCATTAGATGAAGTGTCATTGCCATAACTTTTCGAGCTGGAGGCCACAATCAGTGAAGAGTCCAAATGGTTTTCACGAAACATAATGGGGATTGAGGAAGACTTCTGGGGAAGTAAAGGGAACAATGAGGGGGCAAAAAATTTATGGGCCTTCCAAGAAAAAAGAGGCTCGATGGCCGAAATTCAGGAAGTAGTTGACCAGTTTGAAGGGCTGTGGGAACCCGAATAGTAGATAGAACATCTGACAAGGAGTGGAAGATACTTTAAGCCCGCATAACTAGAAAATGGGCAACCGAGTAGAGGCATAGAGGAATCGAGGAAACAGGCAGAAAGAACAGAGAGACATAATGGTGAAGAGGAAGATGTAGTGCTAAAGCAGCTTAAGAACACACAAGCCAATGTAACCATTTGGGGGTTGCTCGTGGCATCCCACAAACATTGACAGGCTGTCCTAAAAGCCTTGAACAACGTGGAGATACCAATTGATGTCACTCTAGACTTGTTGGTTGGAATGCTTGTACCCGAGAAACAGTCTAGTATTATTTCCTTTAGTGACAGAGAGTTTTCAGCAGAAGGCTCATCCCACAATAATCCGTTGCATTTAACCATCAAATGTTTGGAAAATGGGTACCGATTGTTTTGGTCGACAACGGTTCCGCCCTCAATGTATGCTCGCTGCGAACTGCTTACTGCCTAGGATTGAAGATGCAAGACTTCAAGCCATGTGCACAGGGGCTACGAGCATATGATAACACGCGAAGAGATGTCTTGGGCTCAGTGGCTTTCGCCATAATAGTGGGAGCCTTGAAAAGTGAAGTAGAATTTCATGTCACTGACATGCTAGCGTTATTCAACCTACTATTGGGAAGGCCATGGCTACATGACCCATTAATTAGAGCTATTCCATCCACCCTACACCAGAAGATAAAATTGATCAAAGATGGAGTAACTATCACTATACCAGGTGAAACTAGCTTGCTAGCTCCACTCAATGATGTTACCCTGCTTCTTGAGATCCAACATGGGGAGGAGGATTTCTTGTTGAACGGATTTGATTTTGATGAAAACAAGGCCATACAAGTTCTGATGAATGACGAGGGGAGTTATGTTAACCCAAAAGTCATAGCCATGATGAAGGAAATGTCCTACTTTTTGGGCATAGGATTAGGGAAGGATCTGCAAGGGATCTTAGAGCCGATCCCCGTAGATCACAATCGCCTTAGGTACGGACGGGATGTAAGCCAGAATTAGAGGAGGCAAACATAGGAAATTATGGGTAGACGCTGAATGAACGTTTCATCAAAGAAGGGGACGATTTCCCTTATTGTGGGTTCCCTGGACCATGGATAGAAGCGAAGACTAACAAGAAACTACCAGGATTAGAGATTTTTTCAGTCACCAACTATTTGAAAGTGATGAAGAAGTCGAGATTTAACAAATGGGTCTTATAGGAAAGATGCAGACAGATTGGGCAGATCTTTGTGAAGAAAGAGATCTGGAGTCATTCTTCAATGAAGGGATGGCTCGGGTGCGTATAGGCAATGATGACGAAGACAAGGACATGCTGATGATGGAAGCTGACGCGCCTGCGGTTCACACTTTGCTTGTCATGGATGCAACTAAAATGAAAGAGTCAGTCATTTGAGTATTTTATTATATATGATGTAATGAGTGGGTTGGAGTCTGTTGAATCTGTCTTTACTGGGTCAGTTAACATTGAGTCTGTCGGGAATGCATCTGTTGGCATCTCGAGCTCTTTCTATCTTGAGTCTCAAGATGTAACTTCTTTTGAAATCAATGAAATGAAATCAGACTTTGCTTACTTTGCTGTGTCTCAAATATTTTGTTTTGATTTCGAAAATTTTAACGAATTCGAGGAGGATATCCCCCAAGAGTTAAAATTCTTAATCGAAAAGGAAGAAGAAATGCGAGCCAAACCTATAACCAAAGAAACGATTTCGATAAATCTTAATAATGAAAATAACCCACAAATGGTTCAGATTGGTTCCACCCTATCTTTTGAGGAACGTGAACAGCTAATCCTTTTATTAAAAGAATTTAAAGATGTTTTTGCATGGTCCTACGAAGACATGCCTGACATAGACCTCGATATTGTACAGCACTAAATCCTCTTGTATCCCGATGCAAAACCTGTTAAGCAAAAGCTAAGGAGAATTAGGGCAGATTGGGTGCTCATGATCAAGGAATAAGTTACTAGATAGTTAGATGCTAGATTTCTCACGGTTACAGAGTATCCGAAGTGGGTTGCAAATATTGTCTCCGTACCAAAGAAAGATGGAAAGATCTGAGTATGTGTCGACTTTAGAGACCTCAATAAGTTTAGTCCCATGTACGATTTCCCTCTCCCCCATATAGATGTCTTGGTAGACAATATCGTCAAAAAAGCGCTCTTGTCCTTCATGGATGTCTTCTTGGGGTATAACTAGATTCTGATTGCTCCAGCAGACCGAGAGAAGACTATCTTCACAACACCTTGGTGTACCTATTGTTATAGAGTCATGCCGTTCGGATTGAAAAACACAAGAGAAACCTACCAAAGAGCTGCAATGGCGTTGCTGCACGACATGATACACAAAGAGGTAGAAGTATATATAGACGACATGATTGTGGAATCCAAAACCCGAGAGGGACACGTCATAGCATTGAGGAAATTCTTCGAGTGGATTAGAAAGTATAAGATGCGTTTGAATCCTCAGAAGTGTGCCTTCGGAGTCACTGCAAGCAAGATGCTCAGATTCATGATCACACAGCGAGGTAAAGAGGTAGACACTTCGAAGATCAAGGCCAATCTCGAAATGTCTCCCCTGAAGACCGAGAAAGACGTAAGGAGATTCATGGGAACGGTTCAGTTTATCAACTGATTCATTGCCATGCTAATCACTACCTATGAACTGTTATTTCGACTCTTAACGAAAGGGACTAAGTTTCAGTGCGATCAGAAGTGTTAGGATGCCTTCAAAACTGTACAGAAGTATCTACAAAACCCTTTAGTTTTGTCACCACCAGAACCCGGCAATCCTTTGATACTATACCTATCAGTGACTGATTCGGCAATGGCAGGTATGCCTGCATAGGAAGATGAAGCCAAGGTAGAAAGAGCTTTCTATTACTTGAGTAAGAAGATGATTGAATGCGAACAATGGTATAAGCCTTTGGAAAAGACTTGTTGGGCGCTAGTTTGAGCATCCAAGAAGCTATGCCACTACATGTTGGCATATTGTGTCATTCTAATCTCAAGAATAGATCCGCTCAAATACCTCTTTGAAAAGTCAGCGTTGAAAAGGAAGTTGGCTCGGTGGTTGATAATGCTAGCCAAGTTCGATTTGCAGTATGTCACAATGAAATCAATAAAAGGGAGCGTCGTTGCTGAGTTCTTAGCCAATCATCCTATCAACGGAGAAGAAGAGCTTGAATTTGAGTTTCCTAATGAGCAGGTGCTGAAAATTGAGAAGCATCAATGGACCCTTTATTATTTCGATGGAGCTTCTAACCAATACGGTTATGGGATAGGGATACTCCTTGTTACCCCCGATGATTGTTGTATCCCTTTGGCTTTTAAGTTGAATTTTGGGGTTACTAACAATTAGGCCAAGTACGAAGCTTGCTTAGCTAGATTGGAAGCCGCCTTAGAAGTAGGAGCAAGGAAGTTGGAGGTCATAGGAGACTTAGCTCTGGTCATATCCCAGGTAAAGGGAGAGTGGAAGGTCAAAGAAGAAAAGTTAGTTCAGTATCATCAAGAACTCGAACTAATGATCCCCTGCTTTGAAAATGTAATATTCGTTCATGTGCCAAGATTGCAAAACAAATTCGCAGATGCCTTTGCTACTCTAGCATCAATGATAGATATATTGTTCGGGATAAGAATGAGGCCTTTAGAAATTCAACAGAAGGATGTATCTGCAATCAACAACGTTATTATGACCTAAGAAACCAATGATGGGTTACCATGGTATCACAACATCTAGACATTCATCAAGAAGGGAGAATATCCGAGCTTAGACAGTGAGAAGGACCAGAGAGCTATTAGGAGACTCACCGCACAATTTATAATCTATGGGGGAAAACTGTACAGAAGAGGATATCTGGGAGTTAATAAACTCTGCGTTGACGCAAAAGAAAGACACGAGATAATGAGAGAAATTCATAGAGGAGTTTGTGAACCTCACATGAGCAGAATGATGTTGGCTAAAAAGATCCAACGCCAAGGATATTTTTGGATGACCATGGAAGCAGACTACCATCAGTTTGTTCGGAGATGCCGAAAGTGCTAGATCCATGCCAACCTCGTGCATGTACCACCATCTCAAGTGTATAACATAACCTCGCCCTGACCTTTCTCAGTTTGGGGAATCGACGTGATAGAGAAGGTTACACCCAAGGCATCAAATGGACACAAGTTTATTATTGCCGCAATTGATTACTTCACTAAGTAGGTTGAAGCTATCTCTTACTCAGTCTTGAAAGGATCCCAGTAGCCAGGTTCATCAAAGAAAATATCATCTGTCTGTACAGAGTCCCACAGGAGATAATTTTTGATAACGATTCCCACTTTTAGGGAGAAGTTTTGGATCTATTGGAGAAATACTGGATTGTTAGTCACAAATCCTCACCATACATACCACAAACCAATGGGGCTGTGGAAGCCACAAATAAGAATGTGAAGAAGATCCTTTAGAAAATGATAAAGGGAAGTAGTGACTAGCCAGAAAAGCTACCATTTATGCTTTGGGGATATTGAACATCGATTAGAACTTCTACTGCAGCAATTCCTTATGCTTTGGTCTATAGAATGGAAGCAGTTCTACCAATAGAATTTGAGATCCCATCTCTAAGAATAATTGCCGAGAGTAGTATTCCCGAGTCAGAATGGCAGAGGGACAGATTCCAAGAGTTACTCATGTTTGATGAAAGGAGACTCAGAACATTGTTTCATGTTCAGGGGTACCAGACGAGGATAGCTCGAGCGTTTAACAAGAAGGTTAAGTCTCGAAACTTGAGGGAAGGTGATTTAGTCCTCAAAGATATCAGATCTCTAATTTTCGACCATAGGGGCAAGTTCAAACCCAATTGGGTCGGACCTTATCTTATTAAAACCCTCATATCTGAAGGTGCTACAATTCTGATGGATTTAGACGGGAATGTTTTCTCTACACCTATCAATTTAGACCAGCTTAAAAGATTCTACCCCTAATGAAAAAGCCTGCAAAAGGAGAGCCTCAATACCCGAGTGTTACCCACGCCTCGAACTACTTTATGGCCTGATTTCCTTCTTCGGGATACGTAGGCAACTTCTGTTAGAAGTGTGGGTAAAAGATTTGTTCAGAATTCCCTCTTTGTAACCATGTTTCAAGTAGTTGATTAATGCAAAAGCTTGTTTTAAATTTCTCTAATAAAGTGATCATGTTGCAATAATAGAATTTAAAAAGCCATTGCAAACCAAAAGTGGAGAAACTTTCATTAATAAGTTTACCAATATAGATTTCAAAAGATATAAGAGAGGCTCGCAAGTCCTCATCCTTAAAAGCTAAAAAGAAATGCAAACATAGATATTGAGACATAGCAAAAGAAGTCAACTCCTCCTTCTCTTTGCATCTTCTGCTTGTCTTGCCTCGCGCTCTATCTCTGTCTATAGCCAAGCCCTATAAACCTTACAAAGCCTGTTATCAAAGTCCTTGCTACCTGGTCAGATCAGTCGAGAAAACCAAGCCCGCTGATATTGACCCAGAAAAGGGACCCGGTGAGGATGACTATACAGATGGCTCATAGAAGTCATAGGACAGATCTGGGTAAGCCCAAATTGGCAAAGAATGCGATAAGGATGACATAAGGTGGCTAGCTTTAAGCCAACTAACAGGACCCCCGAGTGACTGACAGTGGAAATAGTCATAGAAGATACCTTCAGCTAGGGGCATAGTTAAGAGATATCCTCCCTAGTCAAAGAACTTAGATAATCCTTCAAATCAGCTTCAGTGGAGCAAAGTCGGTAGACCTGACGGCGAATAAAGGACTTAATGTTGTAGGTATCAGATACAGGTTTCTCCAGCAGATTCACCTTCTTCATCAACTAAACCTGAGAGAAATAAAGAAAAAGGAGAGCTGAGTGGAAAAATCTGAGAGAAATAAAGAAAAAGGAGAGTTGAGTGTAAAAATATGAGAAAATACAGAAAAAGGAGAGATGAGTGAATACCTGCTGCAAGAGTGCACTACCAGCAAAATAAGGAGCACCATCAGCATGGACTTCATCGAGCCCAGAATTGTCTCAGCCAGAATCAATGGGACAGGGTCCCAACCCTCATAAATCTAATAGGCCACATCCACCAGGGAAGAGCTAGCCTGCCCATCTGAAGGTTCCAGGAGGAAGCAAGCCAGAAGACAAATGCACAGAGCATACCTATGCTGAAGCTAAAATGGGAAGTCGCCAAGGGACCCCTGTGGCCCAAAGCGGTCTATGATCCGAGCCACGTCGAGGTATCCACTATGAGTAATCAAAGTAGCCTCACGATGGAAAAAACCACAAAGATGCATCAACCTGTCTCTAGCACTCGACAAAGGAGCAGGGACTATCACTTCATCGCGACCCGAGATTTCAAGGATAGCAAAGAAATCCTCTACGGTCGGACATAACTCCTCAATGTCGAAGTGAAAGACGTTCACTTCGGGATCCTACAATTGAGCAGCCCTTCGAAGGAGATGCCAATCAACCCTCATGCTTCACAAGGAGAATAACACATCTAGGCCAAAGTTGAGGAAGTTCCTGCGCTCGACCGGAGAAAAGTCGCTCATCCATGCCAACATGGAGTTGTTATAGGAGTGGGCCATGAAAAATGCAAGGAAAATGCCAAGTATACAGAACAGTAGGGTCTGGAGCAGTGTCACTCTTTTATAGAGTTGAAAAATGAGGGAAACCCAGAATTTACCTAAAGTTTCGTGCTAAAAACGTTACTCACAACCATCACCTTGTTTCTCACAGCCGCCTCTTTCTTTTCCCACGGCTGTTACATTATTTCACCTAAACTTCGCGATCGTGACAATAAAAATCTAGGCCGTGAACTAATTTTCACATAAGTTTAGGCCGCTAGTTTCAAAAGGCACAGCCGTGCCTTTGATCCTCACGGCTGCCATATTTTTATGCAGAAATTTTTGACAGCCCCTCCATGTTTTCTCAACATACCGCAAAATGTCTCAGCGATGTATTAGTAACTCACAACAAGGAAAAATAATTCATATCACAAAGTTCACAACTCATAAAACATATGTCATGCATAATTAAAAGTTAAACATTTGAGAAAAGTTTTCACATCACAAGAGGTTCAAACATCCATGATAAGCCAAAACGTAATCCAAGGGGCACGAAGGCCCAACCCATCAAAAGAAAAAGTAATGTAAAGTGTACGTCATGGCATGCAGGCCGAAAGAATAATCAAGGGGCATAAGGGCCCATCCAAGGTAACTGTGCATGTGTGTTAAAGCAATCTGGCATAAACAATATATCTGTGTATGTGTATCGAAGCAGTGTATCGGTATGTCAAGGTAGTGGATCAGGACCAGTAGTGTATCAGAACAGAATGTGGGAATGTATCAAACGGGCACGCAGGCCCAAGCAAGAATAGGCACGCATGCCTCCGTATGAAGAGAGAAAAAATAAAAGTCATCAAAAAGTAAATCACTCCCGTCGAGTCCTCTTTCTTCAAGCCACATAGCCACCTTGGGAAGACTCACCGAAAGATGATCCTGTCGAGCCAGTCTCCTTTTCTGTGCCCATTTGAACCGCATTGGAAGTCCGAGCTCTAGAAGAAGTGTCAGCAGTAGAAGCAGCAATAGCAGAAGTAGATGCAGAGGTCCGTCCTGAGTGTGTAGCTGGAATAGCAGGTGTGGTATGGCCACCTCAAGTCCTCAGATCACCACCTTGGCCACGCTGAAAGAAGGGAAAAAAAACGTATGTCAGATATGCATAAACAGAAGAACAGAAGAATACAAAAGTAAAAGAGACAAGCAGAGTAAAGATGTACCACAGTTGGACCACCACGAGCGGCAGGAGGCTCCTCACTCCGGGCACGGAAGGCCGCATCCCAGTGGCGAACCAGAACCCTTAATCGCGAGATCAGGTAGAGGGACTCATCGCACCACGCCCGAGGCATCTGTCAAAAGCAATGGTCATATTAGAATAGCTAAATAATAGAATCAGTATCAGGTCAAGTATCGGGATCAGTACAAGGAAAGGAAAATATCATGTAAATAAGAGTAGAAAGCAATAAGGAAAAGAAAGAAACACACCTGCGATATGCCAAGGGAAAGAAGTATCTTCTGAGAAGCCGGTGCGGGAATCTGAATACGGTGAAGATCCCCATCTACAATGGTGTCCACCGTCCATGAAAGCTCAGGTTGGATGGGACCAGGAACAGTAGGTCCCATGGCTGGCATTAGTCTCTCTCTGGAAAAAGCAGCGTAATCGTGATCCGCATCCTCGATCAGTGTGGCGGCATCAACTCCCTCCATGGCGCGAATGATCTCAACAGTACAAAGGGACTCGGTCTGGCACATCCCGACTAGAGGAGCCCTCGGGATACGAAAGTGGTCGTACCTCAAGGATTGCCGAACAACATGCACAACGAGGTACCACTCGCGACAAAATGGTCCCTTAAGTAAGACGTGGGTTCCGGCAACCACACGGCTCTGCATTAGGACAACCTCTGCCCGCTCCTCTATGCCTGCCTAAATGTCCTAGCAAACCTGAAAGATGGAGAAACATGCCAGTGAGTAGGATTTACATAGCATAAGAACTGAAAGAAAGAGAAAAGTAGGGATATGGTGACGAACTCGATCAAGAGTGAGAGTCTCTAAGAAATGCTTGTCATCATCAATATCTTTCCCTCTAGGCTTTGAACCTCAGAAGCTCTTGGCCCACTTGGCTGCTCTAAGGATCACCAATGGATCATCACAGGAGTTCAAGGGCTGACGCAGGCCCAAGAACTCATATGCCCACACCTGCAAAGATTAAGAATAAGGATCCGTACAGTTAATTCAGATATGCAGATATGAAATAGAGAAAAAGAAGGCAGAAATAGAGAAAATGGTTATACCTCCCAGATGCGCCAGTAGACACCGACGCTCAAGTCTGAAGTCCTCGTGGCAGCACTCATATATCCATATAGGGTAGCTAGTGCAGCACCACCCCAGTCAAATCGACCGATCTCATCAACTGCTAGCATGGCATCCAGTTAATGCAGGTGCACATTGTTTCTCTAAGTTTGGGAATAGGGCTATCCTGAACATGTAGAAGAGGAATGCACGAGCCACCCACTTGAAGTGATGGGGCTCAGAACAGATAAAGTGGTGGAAAGTCCTCTTCAGCCATGTATATCGGATGCTCCCCTTGTCGATGGATGGGGGCATGTGGCCGAGAAAGGGTAGCTGAACTCTCACAGATATCGGGATCATATGAGATGGGATTGCCATTGACCCATATCCCGATAAAAAGAGCAAAGTCAAGAGGGGTGAGAGCTACCTCGAACGTCGAGGGATGAAAAGTATTGGTGGTGTCCCACCATCTCCCTGAAAGTGCTACAAGGGTGAATCTGTCGTTGCTGGTCTCCTCCAGCACCCTCACAAATCCCCCGAAGCCAGCTCTATCAATGATCTCTCGGCAGGGCAATGTACCACTCCAAAACATTAGAAGAACCATCGAAACCTTAGATACGCTCGATCACCTGAAATGAATCAAAAAAATCAGTAAACGAAAGACAAAATAAACGATAGGATACAAAAAATAGAGGAAAGCAACAAACGAAATGCCAGAGAAACTCACATAAAATCCTTTTGGAGTACATCGAACAATACAGGAAACAGCTGGATAACCACAAAACTGGTATTACGTGGCCGAGGAAGGTTGGGAGGAAAGCCAGAAACTCTTAATCAAGGCTCTATGTCTGCGTCAACGTACTCGTCAATAAGCTCTTCTAGCTCTTCAGAGCATGGCATGGAATGCCAGAGAAACTCACACCAACATACAAATATTTCTCATGTAGCAGGTCAAAACACGACATATAAAATAGCAGGTTAATCATGACAGTGATTATGATGAGAAATGGTGCAACCAATTTAATTTTCTATCTAATTTAAACTTAAGTTATTCTACGTTCTCCCAACCGAGGTGAACCATCCTAAAATCCTATGATCCCTATCACGCCGACCAAGTCTACCGACCAACAAAGAACGTTCCTTAAGCCGTGGGATGACTACGTAGCGGACTAAGTGTCCAACCGGGTAATCACTAACAGCAAGGGTGTCACGCCCCAACATCAGGGTCACGCGAAAGCCCATCCAAAATACAGTTTGAGAAAATAAGATTTGTAGTTGGAAAGCCCAAACTCAAAAATATACATCATTTAGATAAAAAGCCCCACAGTTCAACTCTCATAAACTGAAAACATGCATCTCATACATGGATAAGCATACCGCCCAAAGGCGTACAAAACCAGCCATCACAGGCGTTACTTGTAAAAGTACATGTACAAATACAGGGAAAACTATAGCAAGTCTTCCATCACCTCTGCAAGTAGGTTAACTCCTCATGCTCACCTGAAAAGGTTTTACAGCAAAATCTCACACCGTGAGCCGAAGCCTAATAGAACATAGACAATAAAACTGCAAAGCAGGCTATAATATTACACACACACGGGCTCAACCACAGGAGCCAAAAAAAGTTTTCCTTCCAAAATCACAAGTTTCCATCAGACTACCACGAGTCTCAAAAAGGTTTCATATCATAAAACCCCATGTTTTCCATCCTTCGAACAATGCATATCATCCTAACAGATATCATGCCACAATTAAGGGAAAGCTGTAAATAAACAGAATGCTCCACTCGGGTCACACAGCCGAGGAGAAAGATATAAATAAAATCCTATGTACCGACTCTGCCGTATAGACAAAGGTAACAACTATAGACTCCTACCCATTACCCTAGTCTTGAACCACTTAAGGCCTGCTGGGTAATGACAAGTTCTATACGGAGTCACAACAACAACGCCATTCACGGAGGTAGTCGACTTCTTTACGGATTTCCATGACCGATGGGAAAGCACCCAAACCACGCACTTGTTTCTTTACGATTTGCCACGACCGATGGACGAAACATAACCAAACCATGATTACGGGGATTAACCCGAGGGATCGTAGCGAATCCACTCTGCGCACATTTTTGGACATCCACTAAGGAGCAATAGAAGCCCAACTCAAACCACACACTATCACGGTACATCTATGGAAACATTTAAAAACCCACAGTAGTTCAACTACGAAACCCACAGAATAGTTTATACAATACATGTATAAAAGAGATCCAATCCATCAAAATGGAGCTCTAAAACCATTTCCAATAAAACGTGTAAAAGGTGTGAATCAACCCCGCGGGTTAGCTCCAAACCTCCAAAAAAACGTTTTTCACCATTTTCACAAAACACCTCATTTTCAAACCTCCTTTTGAAAACTACGGATTCCACGTACCCGAAACATGTATACAACTAAGAAAAGGCGTAAAAAAACTCACTTTTACCCAAAACCAAGATTTACACATGAAAATCACATTTGATGTATTTTTTACCCGGTAAAAACACGTATAATCATATATATCACCCTTATACAGTAGTAGGGTTTAGAATCCTACCTCGGAGTGTCAAGAACTCGACGTCTCAAAACTGAACGGGGTCAGAACGAGAATTCGACCGGATGGATGCAAACCCCTCGGCTCCTATAGCAAGGATCCACAAAGGGATCAACCCAAAACCAAGCCCTAAGCCCCAAGCCCCAAGCCCCAAGCCCTCAAAGCTAGAGAGAAGGCAGAGAAAAGGGGTTTCTTAGCTGTTAAGAAAGGTTTTGAACAAATATCTCCGCCACTTCCATATTTATAGAAAACCAAGATTTGCTCTGTTCAGTCGACCGAACCCCAGAGTTCAATCGACCGAACCTAAAAATCTCAGTTTAGTCGACTGAACCACACCCTTCAGTCGATTGAACCCAAGACCTAAAGCGTACTGGAACCTGTTGTGGTTTCTCAGCCCAAAAACCAACCCAACCAACCTAAACAAGGTTCGAAAAAGTGTAAAACACATTTACATATGCTGTTCTACAACTTTAAAGCATAAACCATGCATCGATGCTATTCATATACTGAAGGAAACACATCAAATATATAAATAACCAAAAAGATAAGGGTTAGGGTCTCACAACTCTCCCCCCTTAAGGAATTTTGCCCCCGAAATTCTTAACAAGGTCACGAGGTAAACAGGTCTGGGTATTTAGCACGCATTCCAAACTCGAGCTCCCATGTCGCTTCTTCAACCCTGTGATGAAGCCATAAGACCTTGACATAAGAAATTATTCTACCCCGCAACACCTGCTCCTTTGTATCAAGAATCCTCACTGGACGCTCCTCATAGGTGGCATCCTCATCAACCCACAGCTCAGCCCAATCTAACACATGAGAAGGATCAGGCTCGTACCTCCAAAGCATAGAAACGTGGAACACGTTATGCATAGATGCTAACTGAGGTGGCAAACCTAAACAGTACGCGACCTCACGAATCCAGTCGAGGATCTCAAATGGTCCAATGAAGCACGGTGATAGCTTCCCGCTACGACTAAACCTCATCAAACTTCTACGTGGTGAGACCTTCAGAAATACATGATCTCCCACTACAAACTCCAAAGGTCGCCTCCTCTGATCTGCATAACTTTTCTGATAGCTCTGCGCTGTCGTGAGGCGCTGGCGAATCACTATAACCTTCGCTGTCGTCTCCCGTACCATGTCGAGTCCCAAGACTGTGGTCTCTCCCACATCTGTCCAACACACGGGTGATCTACACGGTCTACTACACAAAGCCTCATACGGTGTCATCCTAATACTGGACTGATAGCTGTTGTTGTAGTAAACTTTGCCAACAGTAGATGATCCTTCCATGAACCTCTAAAATGAAGACACAAGCCCTCAGCATATCCTCCAGAATCTGTATAGTCCTCTCTGACTGGCCATCCATCTGGGGGTGAAAAGCAGTACTGAACATCAAGTTCGTCCCCAAGGCCTCCTGCAGACTCTGCCAAAAGCACGAAGTAAAGCGCGGGTCCCTGTCAGAAACAATAGACACTGGCACTCCATGCAACTGAACTATCTCTCTGATATACAAGCTACCCATACGGCGTCGCGTCCCCTAGGTGACACAAGGAAGTCCTGACACAAAGTCCATCGTGACATGCTCCCGCTTCCACTCTGATATAGGCAATGACTATAGCAACCCTACTGGCCTCTAGTGTTCCGCCTTTACCTTCCGATAGGTAAGGCACCGGGAAAAAAACTAGATCACATCTCTTTTCATACCCGTCCAACAGAACTGACGACGTAGGTCGTGATACATCTTCGTGCCTCCAGGATGCACTGCAAGGCGAGAGTGATGGCACTCACGTAGTAGATCAGCTCGGCATGACTCTGGTACAAATAACCTCCCAGCCAATCTCAGACTCTAGTCTGAACCTACAATCCAACCCGCAGTAATCTCTCCGCTAGCAACACGATCCCATATCATCTGAGCCAGCTGGTCTGTCTGCTAGACCTCTAGCACGCGTGCTATCAAAGCAGGTCATGAAACTACAAAGAACAAAGTAGCACCCGTCGCAGTCTCCCTGAGGCAAAGATCAAACTCCTCAATCTCTCTAAGCATGTCCCACTTGCGTATAGCCATAGAAGCTAACGACCCGTGAGACCTCCTGCTGAGAGCGTCAGGCACCACATTGTCCTTCCCAGGATGACACTATGAGTCAAAGTCGTAGTCCTCTAACAACTCCATCCATCGTCGCTGGCGCAAGTTTAGGTCCTTCTGTGAAAATAAGTATTTCAAGCTCTTGTGATCGGAGAAAACCTTGAAGTGCTCACCATAAAGATAGTGACGCCATGACTTCAAGGCAAAGACCACGACTGCCAACTCCAAGTCATGCGTAGGATAGTTCTTCTCATGCATCTTCAACTGCCGAGAACCACAGGCTACAACCTTACCTCCCTGCATTAAAACACATCCAAGACCTTCATGTGAAGCATCATAGTACACAGTATACCCCAAGCCTCGCTCTGGGATAATCAACACTGGCACGTTAGTCAACCTGGTCTTCAGGTCCAGAAAAGCTGACTCACAGGACTCACTCCAAGCAAACACAACTCCCTTCCGCGTCAAACGCGTCATCAGTGCGGCAAGTCTCGCAAAGTCCTTCACAAACCGCCGATAGTAGCCGGCTAAGCCTAGAAAACTATGTATCTCAAAGACACTCTTCGGTCGCTCCCAACCGGTCACAGCATTTGTCTTTGACGTATCCACTGTTACTTCGTCTGTCGACACTACGTGTCCCAAAAATCTCACCTCAAACATCCAGAACTCGCACTTCTTGAATTTCGCATACAAGCGATGTTCTCTCAGAAGCTGTAGAATGATCCGCAAGTGATCCTTGTGTGCCTCTCTAGTGGGTGAATATATTAGTATATCATCCACAAACACCACCACAAAACTATCCAGATAAGGATGGAAGATCCGGTTCATCAAACCAATGAATGTAGCAGGTGCGTTCGTCAGACCGAACGGCATAATCAGAAACTCGTAGTGACCAAAGCGAGTCCTAAAGGCGGTCTTCGCTATGTCCTCGTCCTTGATCCTCAACTGGTGATATCCTGATCTCAAGTCAATTTTTGAAAAATAGCTTGAACCCTTCAGCTAATCAAACAAGTCATCTATCCTCAGCATCGAATACTTGTTCTTCACTGACACCTGATTTAGCTTCCGATAATCGATACACAAACGCAGAGATCCGTCCTTCTTCTTCTCAAAAAGAGCAGGAGCTCCCCACGGAGAAGTATTCGGGCGTATAAACCCCCTGTCAAGTAACTCCTGTAGCTTTACCTTGAGTTCACGTAACTCAACTGGTGCAAAGCGGTAAGACGGCATAGATATGGGAGTAGCTCCAGGGACTATAGCAATAGAGAACTCTACCTCACGGCTCGGTGGCAACTCAAACAAATTATCAGGAAAGACATCAGGATGGTCGCACACCACTAGAGGTAATTCTCCTCGAACTCTAACCTCCTCATCCAACATGAGAGCTGAAAAAAGGAAACCCAGGTTGCCTTGATTCTGCATATCACTGGGCAAAGACATCAAACCCTCATCTCAGTTTTCCACAAAAATAGAAACAATCTCCCGCCGGTGTACAAATCGTTACCCTTCGTCGATCGCAATCGATAAAGGCACGATAGGTGGTCAGCCAATCCATTCCTAGGATGACATCAAACGCCGTCATATCTAGAATGATAAGGTCAAACTCTAAACAACGACCGACAACCTCCAAAACACAGGATCTATAGACCAGACTCAACGTCACACTCCCATTGACTGGGGTCTCTACACTCAAGGCACTACCCAACCAGTCCATTTGCAACCCCAATGCAGATGCGAAAGCAGAAGATATAAACGAGTGTGATGCTCTAGTGTCGATAAGAACACTGGCCCATGATCTGAAGCCTAGAAGAGTACCTCTGATCACAGAGGTGGTAGCAGCAGCATCGGGTACGATCGGTGCTCTAGAAGAACTAGGCTCTGCAAGAACGTAAGCTCTGGCCGGTCTACTATGGCCCTGAACTGTAGACTGTCGACCCGACTATACTAAAGCTCCTTCCTCAGCAAAATGGGACGTCTGAGCTCTGGGCTGTGAATACATCTGTCTCCCCTGGCCTGATGGAACAATTGGTGCTCCCGCTGTGCTCTGAATGCTCCCTCCTCGAGGACAGTTCCTCCAGACGTACCCAGACTGCCCACACTCAAAAACATACTGGTGGCCCTCTCTCGGGTGCCTGCGATTGTGACTGAGTCTGAACATGTGCTGCACTTCGACACTCTACCGCACGATTCCCCAGCCGCTAGCATCTATGAAAAACAAGCTCCATCTTATCTGACCTTCCCGTTGAGACTACAGGATGTGTAGATGCAAAAGACTGTGGCTGATAAGACCCCACCGGATAAGAACTCGGACCAGATGTTTGGTAACGCTTGTCCCTGCGTCCCCGGGACTGTGCATGTCCCCCGTTCTGCTATCCCCAACTGTCTCTGTCTCGGCGTGTCTCATTCAAAGTATCCTCTACCTTCATGGCGATCTCCACCAACTCTGTAAAAACCTGCAGCTTAAGTGCTTCCACTTTGTCTCGAATAGCGGGCCTCAAACCCCTCTCGAATCGCTTCACACGAAACTCATCAGTAGGCATGATCTCCTGTGCAAATCTAGATAGGCTAGTAAACTCAGCCTCATACCCCACAACAGTCATCGTCCCATGTGTCAGAAAGAGGAAATCCTCTTTGTAGCGATCCCTCAAAGTCGTAGGAAAGTATTTCTCTAGAAATACCTTCGTGAATGCCTCCTAAGTGCCCCTAACTTCCACCACATACGAGCACTCCCTCTCTGCTGGAAGGCAGCAAATGAAACCCGCAGATCATCCTCCTCAATCTGTAGAGTATCAAGGATCCTGGTAACCAGCTCTAGCCATTCTATGGCCACTGTGGGGTTGGGATCCCCAGAAAAGGTAGGAGGGTCCAAACGGCGAAACTCACGCATCGCGACCGTCGCCCTCGGCTCAGGTATGGTCTCTCTCCCCTTAGAGGCCTCATCTAGTTGCCGGATGGAGCCGACCATCTCACGCAACAGATCTCCGTCAGTAGGTCCTTAGGGTGCATTAGCATTCCCAATATCTGGGATTGGAACGTCCCTTCGGCCATGACCATGGCCACGGCCTCGACCTCGGCCTCGTCCTACCCACGTGGACATAACTCTATGCGAAAGCAACATAACAGGATAAGCATCCATACAACATGTTATTACTAACTTAAAAGACAGATAAGCATGCTAACACATAGCCACTTAATATCATGTCATCACATCTCACATACCGAGAAGAACCAACAAGAAAGACTCGTCACTCTGAACAACGTACTTAGATTCCTTACTAGAAATCACATCCGCAAAACGCGTCTCTTACATAGCTCCCAAGTATTTGAATCCAAATGCCCGAAAGCAAGACTAATCAATCCTAAGGCCCAACCTCCATACCCATATATACATAACCATCATGCTGAACAGGCTATCTTGCTATGTTAGGAAAACGTTGTAACACATGCAATCAAGCACACATACATCCTCACAAGGTGATATACCCTATTTTCCATGGCTCATAGGTATTCGAACCCAGAGCTCTGATACCAAGTTGTCACGCTCCAAACATTCGAGTCACACGAAAGCCCACCCAAACATCTATTTATGAAAATAAGGTTTTCATAAGAAATCAAAATGGGCAACATTTGAATAAAAGTCCCCACAGATCAACTCTCATAAACTATAAAACATGCATTCTCATGCATGAATAAATATATCGCCAAAAGGCGTACAAAATTAGCCTCAGCAGGCGTCACATGTGAAAGTACATGTACAAAATGGGAAAAAACTATGGCAAGTCTTCCATCACCTCTGCAACTAGGTCATCTCATCATGATCACCTGAAAATATTTTCCAGAAAATCCCACATCGTGAGCTGAAGCCCAATAGAAAAAAGACTATATAAAGCTGTAATACAGGTCATGCAATTGTGTGGTGGGAGCTAACTCGACCATAGCACCAAAGGTTTTTCATCTCAAAAATCACACGTTTTTCATCCTTGAAACTATGCATATCATCCTAACAGATATCATGCCACAGTTACAGAAAAGCAGTAATAAAATAGTATTCCCCACTCGGACACACAGCCGAGGAGACAAGATAGAATGAGATCCTATGTACTGACTCTGTCAACTCAAGACAAAGGAAACAACTACAGACTCCTGCCCATTACCCTAGTCCTGAACCACTTAAGGTCTGCTAGGTAATGACAAGTTCTATACGATGTCACAACAGCATACCCACTCAAGGGAGAACTTGCTTCTTTACGGATTTCTATGACCGATGAGCGAAATTAACCAAATCAGGACTCGCTTCTTTACGAATTTCCACGACCGATGGACGAAGTTAACCAATACCACGTTTATGGGGTTTAACCCGAGGGACCGTAGCGAACCCACTATGCGCACGTTTTTTGACTTTCACCAAAGAGCAATGGAAGCCCAACTCTAAACCACACACCCATTGTCGCAGCACATCTCTGGATAGCATTATAAAACCCAACACACTAATAGATATACAACGCATGTATATAAAAGGGATCCAATCCATGAACCATGGAGATCAACTGACAGATGTAAAAACATGATTTTCACCCAAACGCTTTTGAAATTGAGACTCAACCCCGAGGGCTAGCTCCAAACCTTCAACAACACACTTCCCGAAACTCCGTTATCAAACCATCTTTTGAAAACTTCCAGTAACCCTTTTTGAAACCATAGAATCTCATAGAAACCTCGGATAGACATCGCACGAGGAAAGCTTGAACCAAAACACATC
>JAUMHN010242173.1:0-19989 GCA_032360265.1 Heliamphora ciliata | reverse complement strand
CCAACAACCTATACAAACCCAACCATATCTCCCGTGCAACTGCACAGCACTACACATCTCAGCGTCTCGCTATCCAATCACTAATACCAAAACTACAGATCAACCTCATCAAACATGATTGCCGTCGTCCAATAAAGAAAACTTGATAACCGTCATCCGACGTCAACCGCAACTCATAACACATACAACAACCCCTTGAGTCCACACTCACCGAATACTCAAACCCAAGACTTGTCCATCGAGTAACCAACCAAGACTTGCATCTTACACTTAGCAATTTCCTCACATCCATATCGCATCACGGCCCTTCCGTTCCCAACCAAACAATCGTGTCGGTCCAGATAGGCCATGCCAACCAAGGCTTCTCAAACATCATATCCTTCTTGATTCATACTTTATTATACTTCTCGGGATACTATCCACACAAACAAGCCACACTGACTAGGTTATCACGACCTATCATGTTTACCACACTCACACGTACTCCTTTACGATCTTCCACTGAGGGAGAATACCAACCCCATCATGCAATTCTTTACGGTTCCTAACCACGGGAGTAATCGGATCCCAGGTCACACACACAAACGTTCAGATGTAGAGCGTCTCGCACCACGCGTCGAAGCCACGAAGAATCCATCTTATAATCACCCAATCACGGTGACACAAGTCCCTGAGTCACAACTCCAATGGTCATACACGAGTATAGATTCACTGAGGTTCCACAGTCTCAGAACACAACCAAAACCTAAACCAATCAAGAACCTGGCATCTCCATCCAACCGAGATGAAACAACTCACACCAGACAATCGTCTACAAGACAATCATCTACAAGAAAACTCTCTCTCTCCTTCCATCCAAAGGAAAGACAAAGGCCAACAAGAAACCATGACTCAACCTCAACGTGCTGGGAGTACTCCTCAACACTTGGCCTCTAAGAACTCTGTAAGTCCTACCTCGAGGCCACATCGACTACAGTCACACAGCTGCTGTCAACTCCGATCACGATACTCAGACCGTTCGCTACACCATCCATCCGCATACCTGGTACAACACATCCCATTGCCCCTAAAACCTCACATCACAAGGTTGCGCTACACAACCTAACTCCTACTAGGCAAACCACAATCACATCACCGCCTCACGCCCACTGTCCAGGGCATAGCGTCAACAAAGGGAACCTGATCCTGGGACCTCTCATCTAGAGTTACTAATAACCCCGACAACCATACAGACACCTCCCACACTTCCGCCCTCAAGGCACACACACAATCACAGGCATCGTATCTCACGATTTCTCACCTATCACCCCAGGCTAGCAAAACCACATGGTACATTACTGAACCTCATCACTCCACACATCGTTCCAATGGACAAATAACATACCCATCTCTAAACCTAAGGTGGAATATAAACAACCTCCAAACACATCATACCCAGGATACGTCATCTCAGTACTAAGCCAACCACATGAACCTAACACGGTTCCCAAACGTAATCTCCTAATCATTATGATATCTACCAAACCACTGACCTACATTTTCGTAGGAATTCCACAAAACTGACACTCATCGCAGGAACCCTTACACATTCCCATACAGCCATAACCCATGCTCTTCCCAATATAACCGCAACTCATACTCATTCCCACATCCTTGGGCTCACTCACTCGGAACTCAATTCTCAAACCTCAAGGAGGTATACAACGTCTAAGTTCATCAGAACTACTCAGACTACTAACAACATCGTTAGATACTACTCTTACAACCGTCAACATCCTGCTGATCGCCAGCAACATCTTGCTGACAGGGATATTCCCAGAACCACTCACATTCTGCTATCTCAACATACACCCGGCCAAGGATTACTACGCTCCCATCCACTATGTTCCCATCTATACCCCATTTTGAGTACATGGCTAATGACATAGCATGGCTCATGACGTACCTAATCCATCACACGGCTAAACCACGTACATCAACCTTACCCGAAAGGGATTACTACTTTCTTTAGATCTATCCATCGATCTAATCATAGCAACCAATATCTAGGGTTTCCAACACCTCATCGTCCCTACTCACAAGGCTATCCATAACACATCTATAACTTTCGGTAACTTACTCTCAAAAGAAGCCAGCTACCTAAGCCAAAGCCAACAACCATGCTTCGACTACACCTGAGCATAACTCTGCTCAAACACTCAACGATTTGCCAACCAAGGTTAACCTCGCATGGCTGAACCCGACTCACTGATGAGTTCCACAGCATACCAAGTGATCGACGCTCAACCCATAAGCTTACCTCTGCAACTGATAATAACTGAGTCGCACATCCAAGACCCAAACCACGGTTTCGTCGTCTCGAAAGGGGTACAAGTTAAAAAGAAAGAAAACATAAAACACGACAACTTAAGGTCGATCTATCATGTTATTTTTAACACATACCACATAATCATGCGGATACATAGTCACAGTGATTATGCAGACACAACACCGATACCAAGAAGAACTAACAAGAATGACGCGTCACTTTGGACAACCTACTTAGATTTCTTGCTAGAAATCACGTCCGCGAAACACGTTTTTAACTTGGCTCCCTAGTTTGTTAATCCAAACGCCCGAAGGAAAGACTAATCAATCCTAAGGTCCAACCTTCATGATCACATATACACGACATCAACATGCTTATGTTTCAAACACAGGCAACCAAGCACACACACATCCTCATAAGGTGACACACCCTCGTCTCCCATAGCTCATAGGTATTTGAACCCAGAGCTCTGATATCATATTGTCACGCCCCGAACCCCGAGTCACGCAAAAAGTCACTGAACAACTACCAAAACTACCTCAAATAAAAGGGATATGAAACCAAAAAGCCAAACAAGGCCAAAACCATTGTAAAAATGTACTATCGAAGGTTTATTTGATTTAAAAGAGTAGCCAAAAGACTACAGTTACAGTCCCACAAGCCAGGCCTTTAAAAGCAAAATATAAGTTTTGAATAAGAAAAATCTTTTCATTTTAAAAGAAGCTTAAGCCGTTCCAAAAATCTTCCTCGAAGCACAAGAGTTTAAATAAAGAATAAATCATTTGAAAATCCTATTTGTAAACCGTTGAACCCAATAACGAAAAATGTAGTAAGATACTACGAAAAACAACAACCAACTCAAGGTTCTCTCGAAAGCATTAAAAATGCATACATCCATAATCATTACATATGTTTTATAACATGTTATCTCTAAATATGAAGCAAATACAGAAATGTATAAACTACCTAACAAAACAAGACAATAGGGTCTTGTCATCAGCCACCTCCGGGCACCACCGGATCAACCTACAAGACCACGCTTACCTAAAAAAAGTTTTATAGCAAAATCCCACACCGTGAGCCGAAGCTCAATAGAAACAGACTATAAAACTGTAAAGCAGGTTATGCAATCATAAGCATACAGGCTCAACCCCAAGAGCCAAAAAGGTTTTTCTATCCCAAAACCACAACTTTTCTATCAGGCTAACACGAGCCTCAAAAGGTTTTAATTCATAAAACTCCATATTTCCATTCTCAAAACCATGCATATCAACAATGAAAATAACGTTTTCACAGTTAAAGAAAAGCAGTAACCAAAACGTTAGTTTCCACTCGGATCACACACCGAGAAAAGAGAAAATATATTTTTCACTCAGAACACACACAGCCGAGAAAAATAATATAATCAGCAATAAAACTGTATGCTTCACTCGGGCCACACCACCGAAGAGAAAAGATAAAATGATTTCTATGTACCGACTCCGTCACAAAGGAACAGAAGTAGCAACTATAGACTCTTACCCATTACCTTATCCCTAAACATTTTAGGACCGGTTAGATAATGACAAGTTTTATACGGAGCACCACAACGTAACTGCTGACTTTACGGACTAAAATCGAAGGACAAAAGCACCTATCACCTTCTTTACGGGAATTACCCCGAAGGACAAAGGAACCTACTCTGCGCACGCTTTCGGACTTCCATCGAGGGCAACTTGTTCCATATACCCGTTATCCCGGTACATCTAAAGAAACATTTCAAAACCAACCCGTAGCTCAACAACTACGAAAAATATTTCCACAAATATATATTAAACATGTATATATAAATCAATCCATCAACATGGAGATCAACAAAAAATACTTTTCAAAATATTTTTTTCTGTTTTCAACATAACATTTCAAAATTGAGCCTTAACCCTAAAGGTTAGCTCTAAACCTCCAAAACATGATTTGTCGAGATTTTTTACAAAATCATAATTTTTCACCATTTTCAAGAACACCATTTGAAAACCCAACATCCACAAGTCATAGATGTAATAAACCAAAAAAAAGCAAAAAATATGCTTTTTACCAGAAAAACCAAGATTTATACATAAATATGACATTTCATGTATTTTTTACTAGTAAAAACACATATAATTACATGAAATACCCTTTAACAACAATAAGGTCTAGAATCCTACCTCGGAGAGTCAAAACTCGAAACCTCAAAAATCAAACTTCATCGAAACAAGAATATGTCTGGATACATACGAAGCTCCTGGCACCAATATCGAGGATCCACTATCGAATTGCTAAAAACTGAGCCCCAGGCCCTCAGAAATCTAGAAAGAAGGCAGAGAGAACCGAAACTTAGCTTAGAAGAAACCTTAAAACAAATATCTCAGCCCACTGGATATTTATAGAAATGACCAAAAATCTCTGTCGAGTCGACCGAACACCCTAGTTTAGTCGACTTAACCAAAAAATTTCGATTCAGTCGACTCGGTCAACCCCTCCAGTGGACCGAACTGCTGGGCAGTGTGTTTTTTGACGCAAAATAGGTTTTTAAGCCTTAAACTAAGTCAAACACGCCTCTACCAAACCCAAAAGAGCGTGAAACTCTTATACATTTGCTGTTCTACTATGAAGAAACAAAACCCATCACACCAAGGTCAACGGTTAATTCAAACTCCATCAATACTTAAAGTATTTTCAAAATAAAATGGATTAGGGTCTCACAAGGATTTTCGTAAATCTACCTCAGGATATGTGTTTACCTTAGGAGGTGGAACAATAAGTTAGAGGAGTATCAAGCAGTCCTGCATTGTTGATTCCACCATGGAGGCCGCGTACGTGGAAGCTTCTGAAGCAGCCAAGGAGGCCGTTTGGCTCAAAAGCTTGCTGTTGGATCTAGAGGTGGTTCCTTCAGTTCAGTCGGCTATTACACTTCATTGTGACAATATCGGAGCGATTGCAAACTCAAAGGAGCCAAGGGTCCACAAGAAAGGAAAGCACATTAAGCGTGATGTTGCTGTGACCAAGAAAGATGTGATGTTGCTGTGACCAAGATTGCATCGGGAGATAACTTTGCAGATCCTTTTATAAAGAGCTTACCGGCTAAGACTTTTGATAGTTATGTAAAGGGCGTGGGAGTTAGATGTATGGCAGTATGGTTTTGACTATAAGTGGGAGATTGTTAAGATTGGTATACTAAAAATCATATTTTTAGTATTTAATTTTATTTTAATAAAATTAATTTTTTATTTTATGAGAATCTTAATGAGCAATGTATATATATCATTACTTTAATGTTATGCATACATGTCCATTATTTTGTATAGTATTTAATCTGGTATGTAGAGTACAGCTTGCACACAAAAGCTCAGATTTTAGGTTCTTACAGAATATAAATTTCATGTTCACAGTTTAAATGGAAATGGTCATACCATCGGTACGACTGTAGCATAGAGTTTTAGTAGACCTGTCTTGGTTATGAAAAACAGATAATAGCGTCATCCATTGTTCCGACTCTCTGTGTTAGTACACTTTGTGTGTATTGAATAAGACATATTGGGCTAATTAATTTTATACTGACTATATAAATTAATTCACACTCCAAGGTTATTATAAATAGTGCTCATACTCTTAATCCTGAAATAATTATTGATTTGCGTATATTTAATATTCGTTATTTTGATTCATTAGAAAGTGCGATCTTATATGGGTCTATATTTTCGGTGAGTTGGATAGCTGTATTATTTGTATGATAAATATTAATTATTGACATAATCTACGTCCTGAATGATCGTGATTGACGATAACCCCTTAAGGAATCTTATAAATTTTGATTGAGACAAACCCTTCATGTGGATTTGATAATTTGACAGTCAAATAAATTAAATGAAGAGATTAGAGAATTACAAGATGCCGATTAAATTAAATTGTCAGTAATTAAATTTAATTAGCGAGTATCGAGAATCTTAACGTGGGAAGAAATGTTAAGCATTTAATAAAAGGAACTCAATGCAAGATGGTCTTAAGATTGTGGGTCAGAGTGCAGTTGTAGTTCTTTAGTGGTGTGAACTGTAATTTAGTATTTTATAGAAATTGCAAAAATCGCTGCTAATTTTTCATAATCACATATACCACTATGAGGTTTGCTTAATTGCAGAAACCGCTGATACGTATCTGTGTTCCACTAGAAGTCTGACTCATACTTACTCCACAGGTCCCTACTATACCCCTATAAATATGCGGGTAGGCTGAACCAGTTTCACAACTTGTCTTTAAGACTAAAACTGTCTAGGTTCTGTCGGTACGAGTTCTCGCTAGATTATAGCCTATACTATATTTGTGAATTGCATAAGGGAATACAGTAAAATGTTTGACAGGAGCTTTAACTCGGAATCAAAAAAGTAATTGAAGATTTGACTTGTAAAAGGCATTCTTCTAAATTAACTTTGGTTGTACGAATTTTAATTTTGATATTTCAACGTCAAAAGTTTTATCTGGAGCCCGTTTCGGTGTATGTCCGTCTAGTTAATTTTTTACTAAAAATCGTTTGCAAAAACAATGATCTTGATAGTTTTGCCTCCTATAATAGGCACTATGAATTTTTTGTCATGCTATTCGATTTGACAAATGCTTTAGCGATATTTATGGACTTGATGAATCGTGTTTTTCACCCTTATCTTGATAAGTTTGTAGTTGTGTTCGTGGATAATATCTTGATTTATTCGCCATCATGGGAGGCATGCGAGGAACATTTGCAGATTGTTTTGCAACTATTGTGGGAACACCAGCTGTATCCAAAATATGAGAAATGTGAGTTTTGGTTGTCTAAAGCGAAGTTCCTTAGGCATGTGATTTTTGGAAACGGGGTGGCAGTAGATTCTTTGAAGGTTGATGCCGTGATGAGTTGGCAACGTTTTAAAAGTGTTCTTGAAATCCAAGCTTTCTAGGATTAGCTGGTTACTATCGAGGATTTGTGGAGGACTTCTCGCAACTTGCCGCGCTTATGACACACCTTACACACAAAGGAATTAAGTTTGTTTGGAACAAAGCTTGTGATCTTGCTTCACAAGAATTGAAGAAGAGGTTAACTAGTACAGCCGTTTTAGTTATACCAAACCAAGGGTTGGGTTATATGGTGTATCATGATGCATCCCACGATGGCCTAGGTTGCATCCTAATGCAACAGGGTAGAGTAGTCGCCTACGACTCTCAACAGTTGAAGACACAAGAAGAATTACCCGACGCACGATTTAGAGCTTTTCATTGTAATATTCGCTTTGAAGGCATAGAGACACTATTTATATGGCGAACATTTTGAGGTGTTTTCAGATCACAAAAGTTTAAAGTATTTATTTTTCTAGAAGAACTTGAATATGTGGCAATGGAGGTGAATGGAGTATATAGAGGATTATGACTTCAATTTACAATATCATCCAGGGAAGGCCAACATGGTGGCCGATGCTCTTAGTTGGAAATCTCTTGTTTCTTTGGCCCTTGTAGCCATTCAGGATTGGAATATTCTTGGGGAAGTCGGAGAGTTCAATTTACATCTTGGTGAGACCGATGAGTGTGCTACGTTGTTTATGATGGTGTTGCAACCTACTCTTCTCAGTCGTGTCATTGATGCCCAAGAGCAGGAAAGTAGGGCTCAGATGTTTCGTGATCGGGTTGTGAGTAATGAGGGCACCAGAGGATAGGCTTTGCATCCTAACCAAAGTTTGACATATGTTGGGAGATTGTTCATACCAGAGTCGTGTCGCGAAAATGTGCTACATGAGTCCCATCAGTCTCGCCTTGCAGAGCATGTAGGGGGTACGAAGATGCATCACGTCTTACGTCATTAGTTTTAATGGAGGGGTATGAAAAGGGATGCGGCATTTTTTGTTTCTCAATGCCTTCCTTGTTAGCAGGTGAAGGCTGAGTACTAAAGACCTGTAGGATTGTTACATCCGTTGCCAGTATCTGAATGAAAGTGGGAGAATGCCACGATGGACTTTATTTTAGGACTATCGAGATTGCAAAGGGGTCATGATGCTATTTGAGTTGTGGTAGATATATTGAGCAAATTCACACACTTCCTTCCTATCCAAATGACCGACTTAGTGGATAAACTCAACCAATTATATGTTAGCAAGATCATTCGACTCCAGGGAGTGCTAGTATCTATTATTTCTTACCGAGATCCACTATTTACTTCAGGTTTTTGGCAGAGCCCACAGTTAGCCTTAGGGACGAACATGATTTTTAGTTTTGCCTTCCATCCTCAAATCGATGGTCAATCCGAGCATACTATTCAGATCTTGGAAGATATGTTATAGGCTTGTGCGTTAGACTTTCGTGGTTCATGGGAAGATCATTTGTCTTTGGCGAAATTTACATATAATAATAGTTATCAGTCGAGTATTGAGATGGCACCCTTTAAGGCTTTGTATGGTAGACCTTGTAGGTCACCGATCTGTTGAACCGATGTGGGGAAGGTGACTGTTTTCGGTTCAGACCTAGTACGTGAGATGATCGAGAAGATTACTGCCGTTCACCAATGTTTAGTAACTGCCCAAAGTCGTCAAAAGAGCTATGCCGATAGGAGAAGACCCTTGTGTTTAAGGTGGGAGACCAAATGTTTTTGAAGGTCTTGCCACGTAAATGATTGATGAGATTTGGTCGAAGTGGGAAGTTATTGCCATGTTTTATTAGGCCATTTTAGATTCTTGAGAAGATTAGAGAAGTGTTTTACTGTCTTGTCATGCCTCCATAACTATCGTCAGTACATAACGTTATCCATGTTTCAATGTTGCGTAAGTATGAGCCGAATCCCTCTCACATGCTTGATTGGACTGAATTGAGCGTAGAAGATAATATCTCCTTTGAAGAGCGACTGGAAAAGTTTTTTGATACTAAGGAGCAAGTGTTACGGGAAAGAACTACTGCATATGTCAAAGTGTTATGGCTCCATCATGGCGGCGAGGAGGCCATGTGGAAGCAAAAATTGGAAGTTCATTCCAGGTATCTGAAATTATTTTTATCTTGACGAGTAGCGAATTTTGGGGACAAAATTTCCTAAGTGGGAAGGTTGTAAAACTCGATTTCATTTTTATTAATATAATTAAATGATGGCGTAAATTTTATTTCATGTGGAATGTCATGCCCCAAAAATCCAAGGCCACCTGAAAAACCCACCAAACCACCATTTTGTAAAAAGATAGGATTTTTACTGATAAAATATACAACCAACATACAACTTTTTGGAATTTAAAAACAGTACCCAAGGTTCACTCTCAGACTAACATGCATTCCTATCCATACTTGTATAAGATACAGCCTCAGGGCTTACAAAACACACATTTAGAAATTGGCGACATATATATGAATATATGTTTCTATAACAAAAAGAAAAACTATACAACAGTCTTCCTGCCACCACGGGCACATCTAGATCAACTCCACGTGATCATTAATACTTGAAAAAAGTTTTAACAAATTTCACTACGTGAGCCGAAGCCCAATAGAAATAGACTATGGTGCAGTAAAGCAGAATATGCAATCACATAGTATAAACTAAACTCAACCACGTGGGTTTCAAAATAGTTTTACTTCATAAAATCCTAAGTTTTTCATTCTCAAAACCAAGCATTTTAATAAGTCAAATAACGTTTCACAATTAAAGAAAAAACAGTAACCAAAACGTTATTTTTCACTTGGATTATACCACCGAGGAAAAAGAAATGAATCCTATGTACCGACTCTGTCAAAGGGACAGAGGAAACACCTATAGACTTATGTCCATTACTTATCCCTAAATCATTTAAGACCTGTTAGGTAATGACAAGTTCCAAACGGAGCTACCACAACGTAAACCACTTCCTTTATGGGCTTGAAACCCGAGGGACAAAAAGCACCCACCCCTTCTTTACGGTAATTTCCCTAAAGGAAAAAGGTACCTACTCTACGCGAGTTTCCAAACTTTTACCGAGGGCAACTTGTGCCAAATACCCGCTATCCCGGTACATCTATAGAATCATTTAAAAATTAACCCGTAACTCGGCTACGAAAATATTTCCACAATTATACATTAAACATGTATAAAGATCCATCCATCAAGCATGAAGATCAAACAAAAAAATTTTAAAATATTTCCACTGTTTTAATCAAAACGTTACGAAATCTGAAACTCAACACCGAGGGTTAGCTCCAAACCTCCAAAACATAGTTTGTCGAGATTTTCACAAATTAGCCGTTTTCAAAACCATCTTTTTGAAAACCAAATACCCATAAGTCATATCATGTAATAAATCAATAGAAAAGCAAAAAACATGTTTTTTATCTGAACAACGTGGTTTAAACATAACACATGATATTTAAATCATTTTTAACCGGTGAAAAAGCTTATAATTGCACGTAGTACCTCTTAAAGACAACATTGTCTAGGATCCTACCTTGATGAGTCAAAACTCGAAACCTCGAAAATCAAATCTCGTCAAAATGAGAATCAGTCTGGATGAAAGCAAAGCTAACCGCGTGAATAGCAAGGATCCACAAGCTGATCGTCAAAAACTAGGCTCGGGCACCACAAAAATATAAAGAGAAGGTGGAAAGTTGGAGAGAAAATGATTTTTTTCGAAAAAAAAATAGGCGTTAGAATACTTATAGGCCTCGACAAACAGGGCATCTTGTCGACTGGATTGCCAATCTAATCGACTGAAGGAGTTCTGGATCTCAAAAACTCCTCCACCGCCACACCTCAATCGAATAGATGGCTCAGTCCAATCGACTGGACAAGCCTTCTATCGACCCAATCGACTGGGTCCTTCAGTTCAATCGACTGGACTGCTGGGCACCAGGTTTTTCAGCATCAAAATAGGTTTTTCAACCCTAGGACCAACCAAATAAGCCAAAACGAAACCCGTGAAAGCGTAAAACACATCTACACATGCTGTTTTACAATAATGAAGCATAAACCATTGATATATCATAAAATGAAATGAAAGCGGGTCTCACAACTCTCCCCCCTTAAGAAATTTTATCCCCAAAATTCACTACAAAGCTACAAGGCAAATAACTCCGGGTATCTAGCACAAACCCCAAACTCAAGTTCCCAAGTTGCGTCCTCAACCCCGTGATGAAGCCAAAGGACCTTAACATAAGTAATGGTCCACCCTCTCAACACTTGTTCCTTTGTGTCCAAGATCTTCACCAGTCGCTCTTCATATGTAGCATCCTCATCTACCTGTAACTCAGCACAATCCAGAACAAGTGACGGGTCAGGCTCATACTTCCGAAGCATGGAAACGTGAAACACGTTATGTACAGACACCAACTGAGATGGTAAAGCCAGACAGTATGCTACCTCCCCAATCCTGTCAAGGATCGTAAATGGTTCAATGAAACGTGGTGACAGCTTCCTGCTACGGTCAAATCTCATCAAACGTTTATGTGGCGAGACTTTCAGAAACACAAGTTCCCCCACTGCAAACTCCAACGGTCTCTTCCTTTGATCAGCATAGCTCTTTTAGCGACTCTGAGCTGTTACTAGACGTTGCCGAATCATGGCAATCTTCTCTATCATCTTCCGTACCAAGTGGGGTCCCAAAACGGTGGTCTCTTCCACATTTGTTCAATATACAGGCGGCCTACACCACCTTCCATACAAAGCCTCATACAGTGCCATCCTGATACTAAACTGATAACTGTTATTGTATGCAAACTTTGCCAACGGTAGATGATCTTCCCAAGAATCCCAGAAATCAAGTACACAGGCCCTCAAGATATCCTTTAGAATCTGTATGGTCCTCTCAGACTGACCGTCTGTCTGTGGGTGAAAAGAAGCCACTTGAAGACTCTGCCAAAAGCGCGATGTAAAGCATGGGTCTCGATTAGAAATAATAGTCACAGGTACTCTGTGTAGCCGAACTATCTCGTGGACATACAACCTATCTAGTTTATCCACCAAATCCTTCACACGAATGGGAAGAAAATGTGCAGACTTCGTCAATCTATCAACCACAACCCAAACAACATCATGTCCCTTCAATGATCGAGGAAGTCCTAATACAAAATTCTTCGTGACGTCCTATAACAATCCTACCGGTCTCTGGTGTTCTGCCTTTACCTACTGACAAGGAAGGCATCGAGAAATGAACTGGATCACACCCCTCTTCATTCCTGTCCACTAGAACTGACGGCGCAGATCATGATACATCTTCGTGCCTCCTGGATGCACTACAAGACGTGAATGATAAAAATCATGTGGCACCTCGGCATGGCACGACTCTGGTACAAATAATCTCCCTGTCAATCTCAAACTCTGATATGAGCTCACAGCCCATCCCGTAGTGTCCCTTCCACTAGCAATGCGATCCCGTATCATATGAGCCTTTAGCACACGTGCAACTAAGGCAAGTTAGGAAGCTACTGAAAATAAAGTTGTAGACACCCCAATTTGACCCCGTCCAATCTTAGGCAAATTCGATGATAAAAACAGATGGGTTAGTGCCTCCGTACGATCCTCGGGAAGTGATCTACGCTCGGTATTTGAACCCAGAACCTTCAAGCCAATGAAATTTTGACGAACCATCGAAACTTGCTGCCCAAGTAAGGCAACCGCCAACTCTCTTCATGGCGACCTTCATAGAACTTTGTAGAAACCCTAGCCCAAAGTGGCGACCGCCACCTTCCATCATGGAGACTGCCCACTCCCATTGTGGCGACCACCATAGAACTTTGAGGAACCTTCCAAAAACATGGCAACCGCCATCTTTGATTGTGGCGACCGCCAACTCCAAATGGCCTGACGTGTCCTAAAACGTGGAAACACCTCATTGGTTGAAGAATTCTATAAATACCGTACTCTAACGTACGATTTCAGGACGAATTTTGAGGGAGAGAGACTCTGCCAATACATCGAGCGATCCTGAACCCCGACGCCGAAGTCCTGCCAAAATACCGAGTCCCGAACCTCCAATACCTACATCGAAGCCTACATTGCTATGATCACCGCTCGAGGATTAGTACATCGAGTCACATTCCACAACTTGAGGATTCCCCAGCAATCTAGGTACCCCGTTCAGACCCCCGATCTTTTTAAACTCCACTGTCTCTTTGAGTGATCGGGTTAAAATTCAATTTCAAATCACCTATTTCTTTTTATTACACTCTTCCTTTACTTATCAATTGCTTTATTTATGTTCTGGTATTTCATTTAATTTAGCTCACTTATTTATTTATTTGCTTATTTGAATTAAAACCTAATCAAATCATTAAGTAGTGCCAGCATTCCTAACAATTACAACTTGTTAATGCTGTTAATTGTTATAATTAAGGCGCTTACATAAAATGGTTATAATTATCAATATTACACCCATTTAATTCCAATATTTTATTTCTTTTCATTTTCGTTCTTTTATGTTAATTCAATATTCTAGTAATTTACTTTATTTTCTTTTCTTTTAGTTAGCTTAGCTTCACTTTACTAGCACTCTAATTCGTTATCTTTATTGCTTTTATAACTTAATTTTAATTTACTTTTTAAGCATTTACTTTCCTTTGTAATGTAACTTTTATTTCTTTACTTTTTAGCTTAATGTAATTTCTTTAATATTATTATTTCTTTCTACCAATATTCTATTTTCTTTTTACTTTAATGTTTAGTTTTTAGCTTTTATTTTCTTTTTTACTTTTTCTTTTCTTTCTATATTAGTATAATTTTCTTTTCTAGTCTTTTATTTTCTTTTTAGTTTCCTTATAGTATTTTATTTTTTACTTCTTGTAATATCAATTTTATGTTTCACTTAATACTAACATCTTTTTTTAGTTTAATGTTCTTTTGTTAGCACTAATCTAAATTTTCTTTTAATAACTTTATAATTTTCTTTAATAGTTAAAACTCCATCATCCTTCTCATTTCTTTTATTTTCTTCCATTTTCCTTTAATTCTCTTTTATAAATATAAAATGTTAATAATCAAATTTTCTTTTATTTTCTTTTAAAACCTTCCTTTGTTAACTTAATTTTTCTTATATAGTATTTTTCTTTTCTTTTCTTTTATTAATCACAAAAAGTACAAAATCATAAAAATATATTTTATGCTAGTTAATATTCTTCTTATTTTTTTTATTTTCATCTTTTATGTAAATAGTTAGATTTTCTTTTTATTAGTTTGAAATCATTTTCTAAACTCTTTTTATCTTGGCTTATTAATCTTTTGTAGGTTTTCTTTCATTTCTTTCTTCTTCAAATTAAACTTCAAATATTTGCTTGTTAATACAAAATATTTGTTATTAGATTTTATTTTTTTCTTTGGTTAGTTTTTAAAATAGGACTTTTTACATACTTCTTACAACTTTTAGATTATAATATGCATATTGTACATATTGTGTAGTTCATTTTTGTGAAATTCAAGTTTAGATAATTTTGAAAAATTTAGCATATTTTTCTTTTAATTAAAGCATATTAGTATTAGGTTGTTTAAAGAATATTGTATGAGAATGTGTTTTATGCCTCTTTTAGATAGAAATTGCATGCCATAGGATTTAGGATTTTTCTTTTGACACTTATTTGCTTTAGAGTGTTATGTACATATTTTATGTATTTTTTATATTTAATTTTGGATGTTCCCTCTTTGCATCCGTTTTCTCTATTTGCATGCATTTGAGAAATTTTATTAAAGAACCAATGATGATTAGTAGAGGTCAACCTTACGGTTCGGCGAACGGGGTGTCTAACACCTTCCCCGATTCGTACCTTAACTCCCGAACCCTCTTTCTCTGGTTAACATTTTAAAGATCAGTTGCCAATTTTATTTTTCTTAGTTTTTCTCAAAAACTAAGTGGCGACTTTATTTTCAGCAAAAGGAGTTTTCAAAATTTGGTTTTCAAGATGTTAAAAGATTTTTGTAAAACATTTTTTGAATTCCTTATTTTTGAACTATTTTTTTTTAAAATGACCCAAAATCCCAATGCCACAGTATTTTCTAGCGACTTTGCTGGGGACTGGTTTACAAAATCAAGTAAGAGGGCTAGACTTGAACACATCATTGGTTTTTAATAAAATTTCTCATTTGTATTTTTGCATACATATGCATTGTTCTTTAACCCCCTTGCCTGGTCAACCTGATGCCTTGAACATTAATCCGTTCCAGGGATTATTGGGAAGACGGGCAACCCTTACTGACTGTATGCTACCATAGGTACAGTAAAAAAGTTCAGGCGTACTGTTTGACCATGTCCTGTAGCACTCCAGGCATGAACGATATATACCCGGCTCTATTCAGAAGGAACCCTGTTCAAATTAACCAATATCGGCCTTTTTCATATAGTAAACTTAGAACTCCCCAATTAGGTGCTACTAACCCTAATAGGATTATGTGTTTTTCTTTATTGTATATTTTGTTTGTATATTGTTAGGATTGTTTGTTCGGATTAGACTAGTTATTTCCAGGGTTTGGCTCGAACTTTCTGTTATCCTTTGATTAGATTAGTTTTTCGCCTTCAAGTTCTTACCCGGGTTTCGTTCCTCACCCTGATCAGTTTCTCACGCCGTAGTTTTCTTCCCAGGGTCATGCCCGTGTTTTGTTCTAACATCTCTAGGATAGTCTCTCTATTCTCTGGGTTCTTCTCGGATTGTCAATTTTTCCCTGTCGTTGTGTTAGGCTTCTTCCTAGGGTCATGCCTGTGTTTCGTTTTGGACCTTTAAGATAGTTTCTCTCCTTTCTGGGTTCTTCTCAGGTTGCTAACTCTATATCTCGTTTCTTAGTCTAGGCTTGCCTTCTTCAAACCTCTTTCTTTTGACTTATGTGAGAAAAGTATTATTTTCCTACCGTTATGCTGTCGATTTTCGAACCAGTCTTTTGAGGATTAGAATAGTCTTTTTTGTTGAAACGCCGTCCGCTTAGATAAAACCTTTCCTCTAAAACTTGGTTGAACTATCCTCTTTGGTTGTCATCCGGGGTCTTCAGATGTTCAATTGTTATTCTGGTGGTATGGGCCCGACAGGGGCATTATTTCAGTTTCAACTGTTTTGGGTATCTGGGATATTTGTTGTCTGTTGTTTGAACTCTTTCGAAAAATACCTGAAACTGGTTATTTTGCTTGTGGGATCTAGGTTTTTTTATGGGATACCATTGATCTGAAAAGAATATAGTTGACACGAGTTTGGGTAAGATCAGAATCAGGCAGACTTCGTAGAGTATCTGGATCGACCAATATGGTAGAGAATGAAGTTAATCTGACAGCCCTGATGAGGGCTATTATTGAGATACAACGGGCTGTGGTGCAGCAGACCCAGGCTCAAAACTAGTGCCAGGCACAGATACAAGCAATTCAGGCCCGTATGCCCGGTGTAAATGGATAGCCAAACAATACGAATGAGAATGGCAAAGATTTTTGGGATGACAACCAAGGACCAGAGATACCACAGGTTGCTGTACCACATCGAGTTCCCCGCCCGATTGTGGTAGAAGATGAAAACACCGCTCAGTCTAGAGAATCCGAGTTGACGAAAAAGATTAACCAAATGGAAAAAGTGTTGAGGAAAGTCAAAGGAGTTGAGGAATATATGCTCGATGTAGGGGGACTCTGCCTGTTCCCAGACGCCAAATTTCCAGAAAAGTTTAAATTGCTAGACATGGAAACATTTTACAGAACCAGAGATCCCATAATTCATCTTTGAATGTATGTTGGTACCCTATCACCAATGGGGATTGATGACCAGTTGAAGGCTTAGCTCTTTCACCGATCTCTATCTGGGGTAGCCTAGAAATGGTTCCTCTCCCTTGATGTAGCTAAAACCAGAACGTGGAAAGACATTGCAATGGTCTTTATTAGCCAGTATAGTTATAATGTCCAACTGGACGTTACTACTCGAGAGCTTGAGACAACCCGGTAAGAGAATTGGGAGTCTTTTGTTGAATTTTTGACCTGTTGGAGGGGTAAAACTGCAAAAATGACAAATAGGCCTATTGAAAAGGAACAGGTGAGGATAGTGGTGAAGAACCTGCAGTGCCCGTTGAAGCGTTATTTGATCACGCAGCCACTCTCTACATTCGAACAGTTGTTCGACGCTGGGGTACAAATTGAGGATGTAATCCAATCCAGTGATTTCGAGAATATAGAATTTAGTCAAAAGCCACCAAGGAGGACTTTCCCCACAACCAACCAAAATCAACCCGCCGCAACTAACCTCGTGTCCCGCTCAGGAGAGGTGAACCTTTTGAATCCTTCTTCTTCTACTCATCCAGCAAATAACCTTCAGCAGTCAGACAATGGCCAATAGCAACAAAAGCTGAGAAAGGCCTTCACCCCCCTCAATATTCCTTTATCCACCACCCTGAATCGACTAGTCGAGAAGGGGCTCATCAAGCCATTGGACCCCATGCCTGTTCCTAATCCCCTTCCCTCGCGATACAATTCCTCCAAATATTGTGCCTTTCATCAAAGTCATGGGCACCTACAGACAAGTGCATGAGGCTCTGTCATGAGATCCAGAATCTCATTGACAACAAAGTGATCCCTTCTCCATCAGCCACCCCAAAGCCGAATGTCACAACCAACCCACTGCCTAATCATGCCAGGCAGGCTGGGGTAAATTATATGTCTTTAGCATAATCAGAGGACCCGAGTCAATACATCTGCTCAGCACACCTACCCCGCCCTTATGTTTCAATAACTGAGAACCAAACAGTATGCTAATTCATAATGATTAGAGGCAGTCGTTACAGGATGGAAGAATGAAATGATGATGCCTGGGAATGGTATCGACCGATGATCCAAACCTACCAACAAGAGGAGGAGCGCAATGAAGAGGATTACTGGCCATTGGATTACCCGACTCGACCTTACGGGTTCGGTCATGTACTTGATGGAAACACCCTTTCCTGACTTTTTGAGGAAGGAGTACACGTTGACGACATGCAATCTTATTGGATGGTCAGGGTTGTGTTGAAATCAGATGGAATCGAATGGACTGATTTTTGGGCCACTCAGGAGCAGCAAGTGAACTTCATCGAATAAGATATCTGGGAGGAGGTTGACAATACATGGGCTATCGAAGATGCCGAGGAAAGAAGGGAAAGGGCAGCTGTTAGTGACCTAAATGATTTGTGGGCATTCGAAGGTCCTCTGCACATAAACGAAATAAGACAAGCTGACAGTGTGACGCCAGGGTTATGGGACCCCAAAGACAGCGTGGAACACCTAACCAGAAGTGGACGACACTTTAAGCCAGCTCAGTTAGAGAGAGGACAGCCAAGTGGAAAAGGGAAAAAGGCTGAGCAAGAGGAGGAGAATGATACTGTACTGAGACAACTGAAAAAGACACAGGCCAACATCAGTATCTGGGGTGGCATCGCATAAGCACAGGCAAGCTATTTTGAAAGTTTTGAACACAGCCAGTGTCCCGATAAATGCAATCCCCGAGCAGCTTATTGGGCTTATCTTGCCAGCCGCTGAACAGAAAGTTATTTCCTTTTCTGATAAGGATTTGACCGCTTAAGAAAAAAGTCACAACAAGCCGCTTCATATCACCGTTAAGTGCCTAGAAAAATGGGTCCCGGTGACTCTCGTTGATAATGGATCCACCTTGAACGTTTGCCCATTGAAAATGGTTGTCTGTTTAGGGATGAGGCCAGACCAGTTCACTCCCTGCAATCAAGGAGTGCGAGCCTATGACAACACAAGAAGGGATGTACGAGGACTGGTGTCGTTTGCCGTTTCAGTGGGCCCACTCGAGACGTCAGTTGAGTTTCTGGTGCTAAATGTACCGGCTTCCATCAATCTGCTGTTGGGCAGGTCGTGGCTTCATGACCTGAATGTTTAGGCGATACCCTCTACCCTTCACCAGAAACTGAAATTAATAAAGAACGGGAGAGTTCTGACCATTCATGGAGAGGACAGTATTCACCCTCCGAAGGGAGGAGAGGGCGCAACTCTGCTAGAAGTTTAACATAGTGAAGATGATGTGTTGCTCAGTGGTTTTCAGTTCGATAAAGCACAAACTGTTCAGACATTAATGAATGAAGAAGAAAGGTATGTCAACCCATGAGCTTTAACAATAATGAGGAAAATGTCTTTCTTTCCTGGCATGGGATTGGGACGTAAACTGCAGGGAATCCCGGAACCCATTCAGGTATTGTTGACTTTGCTCCGTTTTGGTCTTGGGTATGAGCCAACGAAAGAAGATCTGAAAGGGCCTAGAAGGGAATGAAAGGCCAATTATTCTGGGACATTCAATGGATACTTCGTCAATGAAGGGGAAGATTTTTCGTATTGTGGTTTTTCAGAGCCGTGGATCGACGAAGAAACCAATCAAAAGCTACCCGGGTTGGAGATCTTTTTCAGCCACCAGTTGTCTGACACAGAAGAGGAAGAAATAGCGGAAGGAGAGAAGGAAGAAAAGAAGGTTCAGAAAGAAGATTGGGCTGACGGACTCAATGATACCGACCTGGGAATGCTATTCAATGAGAAGATGACCCAGCTGCGCATAATTGAATCGAACTGTTTCATGATGGTCTTTAGCGCACCGGCAGATTATACCAAGCTCATCGTCGATGCGGCCACAAAGGAAGTAAAGAATCAGTCCATCGAGTCTTCTGGTGTGCAGGTCATCTATCGTGAGTCCAAGTTTGAGTTGGAGTCTGTAATTGAGGGCACGTCTGTTAGTGCTCCTCTCCCTGCTTTTACCATTGAGTTTGT
>JAUMHN010242172.1:0-44370 GCA_032360265.1 Heliamphora ciliata | reverse complement strand
TTAACATTTGAAAAGATCCTTCAAAATTGGAAAATATTTTATGGAACAAGACGTTTGAATGAAATGAAATTCAATATATTCACAATTTATGCACATTGTCAGGGGGAGTTATTCAACTCTCAAAGATCATTATTTCATGTTTATTGATAGGGGGAGCTTTATTTAAGCTTTCCTACATTAGTTTTGCTCTGTGTTTGTCATCATCAAAAAGGGGGATATTGTTGGCCTAACAAAGCTTCAATGATCGATTTTGATGATAACAAACCTAAGTATCCAATTGTGAAAATTGATATTGTTTACAAGAAATATATGCTTAACACAATCTAAGATACAAAGTGGAAGCCATAAAGAAAATTTTCAAATTACACTCTTTGGCTACAAATTTTTGAAGCAATGCAAAGTGAAGAATTGAAGACTACAAGTTGAAACTTGTTTGTATTATTTTTAGGATCTATGGATATATCTTTTGAAACTCATAGGATTCCTAAAATACTTTTAAAATATTTTTCCAAATATAAAAATGATCAAAATCTTTTTCAAAAAACAAAAATCTGGATTTTTAACAATCCAGTCGACTGATGCCTTACATCCAGTCGACTGATTGAACTGCCAAAAATGAATTTCATATCTAAAATAGTTCAGTCGACTGACCCTCGAGGTCCAATAGACTAAAGGCTAGTCCAGTCGACCGAACTAGTTTATCTAGTCGACTAAACAGGCTTAATTTTGAATATTTGGCTGAAACGGCTAGTTTGACATTTCCATACATTGCCCAATGGCTAGTTCAAAATTGAGACCTGTAAATAGAGCCATTGAGCTCTTATTTTATTCATTCAAACCCTCTCAAACAATTCTCTCTTATACACTCCCATTTGTGCTTAAATTCTTGAGTTTTTCATTCATATTTTTGAGAGAAAAGATTTTAGATTTCTCTTTGAGTTTCATTGTTATATTTCTTGAGAAGTGAGTTAGAGCTTTCATTTCTTATACTCATCTGCTCATTATAGGAGCATTCCTTTGTACGTCTTCTTGTCGTTCTATTGTATTTGAGAAAGTCGTTTATTAAAAGAGGCTAATCCGCCTACAAGGATTGAATTGCTTGAGAAGGGTACATTTTTAAGAGAGGCTACTCCGCCTAGACTAAGGACAGAGGCTATTCTGCCTATTAAAGAAGTGATTGTGAGAAATCCTCATAGCGTTTGGCTTGAGGCAAGGACGTAGAACGTTGCGCCGAACCTTGTAGAAATCGTGGTGTCGTTCTTCTAACTTGCTTATCTTTCATTTACCTTATTATATTGTTGCTTGTCTTTACATCACATACATTTGCACTTGAATCAATCTATATATAAATCATTATTGAAAGCTATATTTGGACTTGAATCAACCTTGTAGAAATATTGTCAATTGAAATATTCTTGTACTTTAATTGTTTATCAAAAAGCTATATTTGAAAGTTTACTTGCAAATTAAAATTGAAAGCTATATTTGGATTTTAACAAGAAAAGTATTGATTTTGGTTAACAAGAAGTTTTTAATATTGTAAATTAAAATCTATACTTGTACTTAAATCTTTTAACAAAAAGTATTTGTTTATAAGATCAATCAAATTTACTTGTGATTTAATCTTCAAACAAGTAGTGTTCCTTGAATATATACTTGTGTATTAAAAATCATATACATGTATTTGACTATTTAAACAAAAAATTTTAAATATCCAATTCACCCCCCTCTTGAGATTACACACAAACTATCAGATTAGGGGCGTGGCAAAGGGAGCGTTTGAAAAGGCTAGAGGCAGGAACTAGTGTCGTCGTTTGTAATAAGTTTGTACATAAAATAATATGGATGAATGTAATTAATGCAAAAGTTTAAGGTTGAATATATATTGTCACATATTCTTAAGTGGTTTGTTTGTAAATTTTAAAATTGGATTTATTTAGTTTGAATCTGGTGAAGTTATAAATGGAAGGAAAACTGTCTTGTTGAGCGTTATATTGTAACATTATGTTAATTTTTGAGAAATTAATGATGGATATTGTTCCTGCATGGTTTGTCTCGGGGTTTGGGTCTTGACAAATGGTATCAGAGCTCTAGGTTCGAAGACCTAGAAGCCGTGGGAAGTTAGAATGACCCTTATATGAGAATTGTTTGATGAGATTAGGCACCCCTACATGGCATGAATTGTGTGCTTGCATGGGTTTGCGGTTAAATTGTTTTGCGCATGTTATGTGTTTATATGAGCATGGAGGTTGAGTCTTGGGGTGATGTGGCATGCCAATTGGCATCCGATCAACTACTTTGGGGTTCAAAATAGAAAAGCATTTGGCCAATGTTCTTTCTATGTGATCTGAATTAGTTTCTTGTATTGTCACATTACTTTGAGGCTTTCCTTCGGTACGTGAATTTGTATTGACTTTAGGAGGTTAAGTTGAGTTTAACCTAGTTGGGTGTCGTGATATCCTCGTTATAAGAGCTATACCCATGGGACTAGGATGAGTTGTGGTTCGAATGGTAGTATGGGTTGTGGAAGTGTGACCTAATGGTTAGTGATTATGGTGGGTGTAATCTTGTGAGATGAGTATTGATTGTTCGGAGTGTCTTGTACTTATGTGAGTTGGTGGTGACTGTAGGTAGTTGCCCGTTGTGTGTTGTGCTACTAGTAGCCTGATGAATGAGTATTGTAGGGTGTTTAAAACCTCTTGGAGGTTGTATGTTGTGGTTGAATATGAGGTGTGATTTTTGGCGCATTGAGGATTATGTACATCATGAGTCGTGTTATGTCATGAGCCATGCGCCTCGAGATTGGGTATAGACAGGAGCATAGTGGATGCGAGCATAGTGGATGGGAGAGTAATAATCTCCAGCCTCAGGTGTGTTAGATAGTCTGGGTTTATTCAGTGTTTGGAAGTATCCCTTACCCTATGAAGTGTTGTTGGTAACCATAGTGGTGCCAGAGAGTTTTGAGAGTTTGTTGCTGACCCTTGAGTTTTCTTTGAGGTGTATTGCTAAGTTACCTCCTTTGATAGGAGTTGTGAATTGTACGATGATGAGTATGTGGGTTGAAAATGTTGTTGATAGATTAATTCTCAAGTGATATACATGTATGTGTGGTGAGATATATATCGGTGGTAGTTGTGATGTGGTGAATGATGATCCGAGGTTGTTTGGAATGTTTCATGGAGAAGAGTTTGGTGACAACGGTTGTGGTTCTCAAGATTAGGAGACTTTGTGGAATACTTTGTGTTTGGTAAGGATGTGAGTATATGAGATTTGTGGGGCATGTGGTAGATATTATTGGTGTAGCTGGCTCGATCATTTTAGGATAACGTGTTGATGGGTCGAGATCCTTTAAGAGGATGATGGTGGTGGTCTTTATCTAGCTTAAAGTCTAGGTGTGGTGGTGTTGTGTTACTCTTAAGGGGCGAGTGATAGGGTGGTGTCTTTGGTCTAGAGTCGGCAAGCGAGGATCATTTTTTTCGTGTGGCGTGTAGTTGCTTTCATGATTGGCTAGTTGTGTTCCGGTGGTATGCATATAGTGACATAAGAGATGAGTATTCCTGATTAAACGTTTTGGATTTTCTAATGGTTGTATCAGAGTCGCGAGCTCGAGACTGTGGCATGGTTTGGCCTACCTATTTGGTTGTTACCCACCTTTTGGAATCGAGTTTGCGTGATGCGACCCCATGAGGAGGTGTTCTGAAGTGATGCGAGTATGTGAGGCATTGTGCTTTGGTGAATAAATGGCGAGGGTCTGGTGGATGCGTGAGATGCGTCGTCAGGATGTGGAGTGAACAATAGTTGAAATGCTTGATTGAAGATCTGAGTATGAGGATCTAGTGTGACGAGAAATATACTCATTGTTAATGGTGTCCGATAACGTTTGTTTTAAGATGTTCGATATCTTCACAAGGAATAATGGTTAACCTTCTCATAACCCGAGCGTGTAATGGTGACTCTAAGAGGTAGTGACATGGAGCGAGAGCCTCGAGCCGACTCGTGGTTTTCCTAGATGGAGACATGTTTTTTGGTTGATTGACTAGTGAGATTGTTCTTCTTTGGTGGGAATTATGCGTTGGGACCGTGTGAGTGTGGGTTCATTTGCCCGTGGTTTTTTGAAGAGTCCGTTTGCTTTACCTTGTGAACCCGAGCGTTTGGGTGATGTTTTTGGAAATGTAATCCGATTTGTACAGAAGGTCGATAGCTTTAATTCTTGTTAAGAAAGATCCCAAGGGAGTTCAGTGATTGAGTTGTTTATGTGGTGAAATTCTCGAGTATTAGTTTTGTGGGATTCCTACAAGAATAAAGGTCCATGGTTGAGTCGTTATCCTCATGACTAGGAGATCATGTTTGGGGACCGTGTTAGGTGCATGAGGTTTAAAAGAGCCATAGAAGGGTTCGATAGTGTGGTTGGCCTAGTGCTGAGATGGTGTTTCCTGAATGTGATATGTCTGGAGGTTGTTTATGTTCAACCTTAGGTTCAGAGTTAGGTATGTTGTATGCCCATCGGAAAGAAGTGTGGAGTAATAAGGTTCAGCAATATATCGCGTGGTTTGGGTGGCCTGGAGGGATAGGCAAAAAATAATGGGGTAAGATGTCTTCGATAGATATGTACCCGAGGAGCGAAAGTGCGGGAGGCATCAGCATGGTCATAGGAGTTATTAGTAACTTTGGATGAAAGGTCTTAGGATTAGGTTTCCTTCGTTTGGTGCTGTTTTCTTTCTAGGCGAGTTGCTGGGACAGTGGGCTCGATGCTGTGACGTGGTTGTGAATTGCCTAGTAGGAGTTAGGTTAGTGAAGCCCAACCTTGTAAAGCGAGGTCTTGGCACAACAAGATATGTTGTACGAATGTAATGTGTGAGATTGTGTTCCTAGTGAGATTGGGTTGGTAGACCAGGAACGTTTGTTCTTGTTGACAAGAGAGTTGGTGTTGAGACGTAGAGTCCTTTTCTGCAGTTAATGATTGAGAATTGCTAACCGTTGTGTGCAATACATTTTGAGTGGTGTGGAGTATGGTTGTACTTCTAGCTTTCGGTGAGGTGAGAATTTTGTTGGAACCATGTGGCTAGGGTATTTATGTGGTGGGTTTCTGATAAACTTTTGTGAGTTTAGGTTTGTGTTCGGTTTGAGGCTTTAAACTATTATGAATTCTTAGAGTCAAGGAGTGGTCATCGACTATAGTAAGTGTTGTACTTTGGGCGTAACCGTATGTTTGGATTGTGGCCTCGAGAGTGTGGTAAGATATGAGTCAGGAAGAATTCAATGTTTGAGATGCCTTGGTTGGTATGACCTGTTTAGACTGACGTGACGGTTTGGTTTGGAATGAAAGGGCCGTGATGAGTTCTATATAAGAAGTTGTTAAGTGTAAGAGTCAAGTTTTGGTTGGTTACTTGACGAATAATCCTTTGGCTTGAGTAATCTACTATTGTGGGTTCAAGGGATCGATGGATGTGTTATGAGTTTGGGGTTAACATTGGGTGGCGGTGATCATGTTTGATTCTCGATTAATTTATAGATTTAAATTCAGTGATTTGAGGGTGAGAGTTGAGTTGTGTAGTGATGTGCTGTTGCACAGGAGGTATAATTAGGTTTGAGTGGGTTAGTGGATACCAGTGAGATGTTTTGTCTGCGTCGCATATTTGGTCTAAGTAACGCGTTGGGGTCAAGTGACTGTGTCGATTTTGTGGCTGCGATGCCGGGATGGTTTTTAGTTGTGTGGAAGCTTATCTTGGAATAGAGGACGAAGGTTTAGATGAAGTGCGTTCTTTTATATTCCAGGTGGATTAAGTAAGTTTTTCTCTAGAAGTGGGTGTTTGTGCTGTTAATCATGGATGAGCGTCTTGTCAGCTTCAGTGACGACGTTGTTAGCATAAGCAGGATAACGATATACTATCAAGGTGGGTGGTCATCAGTTGATCGTCAGAACCCAAGTAAAGTTTATGTGTGGAACATGTGACTCAGTGTGTTCGGTGAGAGCTATGTTTCGAGGTTTTAGTAGTGTGCGTTAGATCTTGATCCGATGTTTTATGGATGACAGTGGCGTTAGTGGGGATTTTGTGTGTGCGAGCAGTCTTTATGGCGGCGATCTAATCTTCGAAGAGATGTGTTTATGTTGTGTGACGACAGTCTTGGGGTTTCTATTTGTAATAACCCAAACTCAAATATATGAATAGAAAAGAAAGAACATTTCGAAAGAAACGAAACCTCGAACCAAAGTTTGATAAGAAGAACCGGCCCGACCGTCTAACCTTTCGAGTCCGAGACCCAGGACAGAGTAGAAGCCACACAAGCATGTATTAAAACCCTAATGTTGAGGATAAGAATTCAAAATTATAAGTCGAAGTCGTTTAAGACAAGAGTTAAGCTCGAAAAGTCTTAAAAATTCAAATTTTGACACATGGATACCCTAAATCAAGGATTTAAGTACAATTAAGTAGAAAATGACAAAATAATATAAAAAATAACAAAAATACCCCTTACTGGCTGACCACCTTGAGAAGAGTATCAAAAAGTGACTTTTTGCTTTCTTTTTAGCTTAAAATGATGAGAAAGATATTGAGTTAAGTATTATGATTATCTGATACTTGTTGAATAAGTAATATACATAATAATATAGTGTTATAGGTCAACAAAAGTAAACAAATATTATTAAAGTTCATACACAACAAAATAAGTCAAAAAGTCAAATATTGCCAAAATAGTTTAATTTAACTTAAAAGACTACATCTATTTAATCAATTGCTATGGGAACAATGATAATACATGAGAATACTATATTTCTCATAAACATACTAAAATAATAGACCTCAGTAGGAAAAGACACTAAAAGGATACATCAAATTAACTTTTATAGCATTTTCTTGCACAAAAGAGCACGCAAACCAATAAAAAACCCCTTGATTGATGTGGGGTGAGATTTTTGTCCCCCCAAATTGACCCTAGCTATAATCTCTCAACCCAAATCTGGTGTATCTCCCTTAAAACCATCATCATGTCAAATCAACCCATGTGATTTGAAAGAAAAAAGGACTTAAAATTTAATTTTTGGTTCCCTAGTCTTTCCCTATATAAACCAAGCCAAACACCACTTTCCCTCTTCATTATTTTCGTCCAAGAGAGGAGAGAGGCCAAATTTGAGTGTTCTTGAGGTGTTCAACAAGTTTGAGAGAGAAAGGAGGGAGAAGAAAAGAAGAAAGGAAGAAAAGAAGGAGAAATCAAGGAGAAGAGTTTTTCTAAACCCAAGTCCTTCCATCCCACCATCCCTTGAGCCCTCAAACAAGTAAGTAACTTCTCTAAACCTTATGACTAATATCCCTCAAAATATCCCCCAACACATCCCTTTAAACACTCTAAGAATCGAGAACCGAAAACAAATCGAAAGGGCGTCATAGTTGGAGATTTAGGGCTGTTATGTTTATGGGGGATATGAGATGTTGTTGTATGTCGTTATCTTTGAGTTTGATGACCTATAAGTGTGTTGGAGACTTGGTATTAATGTCTAAAACACAAGCATGCAAATAAATAGAACAAAAACTTGACATGACATAAGTAGAAGACTTGAACCCTAAGAGACTTGATTTTTGAGAACATAGAAGTTTTTGCCCTAAAATTTGGAACGCCATAACACAATGTAGAAACATGATCTAAGAATGTTCTTTATGTCCTGATTTATCGTTTTGTGTTATCTTTCATCCAAAGTTGGTTTCAACTCATTTGCATAAGTAGAACTCGAGATATTGCAATTTTACCAAAGTGTGTCGTTTTTCGACCAGTCAACACTACCGACTTGGAAACTCTAATTTAAAGTGAGATATGAACTTTGGTCAAAACATGAAAGTTGTAGATAACATACATATCTATCTATTCAAAAAAAATTGAGCGAACCATATTTAGTTTTGATAGGTCATAACCCCTTTGAAAGTCTCTATTGAGTTTCAGCCCTCAAGGGATACTTTTGTCACATATTTTTGTGTAGCCCAAACTTCCTATTTTTAGTGACCTAATCCACCAGTGGTCTACATGAACATTGCAGCTAACATATTGAAGAAATGTTTACCCAATAATAAGACCTTAAAGCCTCGGGATGATTCTCCAAAACCGTTACAAACCCTCTATCCAAAACTGGCTCTGTTGAGTTTTTGAGGCTGATAGACCCTATTTTCTAAAATGGCCAAAAAATCTAACTTGTTACAAACAACTACCCATAGATCTAAACATGAAATTTATAGGGAACATGTTGATTTAGAACATATTCAAAAATGGACTCATTGGGACTTGATATGATATCCCTAAATTGAGACCAACAGAGACACTTTTCTGACCAATTCTCTAAGCAAGTGCTGAACCATTTTCGTTTCCGTCAAGTTTTGCACCCATTTTCCTTAGGTTTTGGCTTTGGTGTTGAACATAAAAGTTGTAGAAAATGTCTTAATCTAAATTATCACCAAAAATCATAATCCAATTCCAAGTCTAAGTACTTTAAGATTCTGCGGTACTTTAAATTTTAATGATTGGGAGAGAGTAATAAATGGTTAAGTTAAATCCCAAAACAAGTGAAGGATTGGGCAAGTGCGTAGTACCCCTTAAACCTAAAAACAAAGTAACCATGATCTCTAAAAATCAAGAAAATATTTAATGGTCAGAATCATTTTAGTACTTCACGTTTCAAGAGGGGTAGAACTCCGTGTTGACGGTTAAGTCATGTTTTCTTGCTAGGCATGAAAGTTTTGTTACCCGAGGAGCAAGCTCAGCTCGTTGACAAAGGCTTAGTTCGTATGCATATAAGATAAGGTGAGAGTGCTTGGCCATTATCTTGAACTTGAGTTTATGTGAATGATGCATGAAAATGCTTTGAAGCGTATGTTTTGAATTATGACCAGTTTGACGATCGCATGAACCTGTTGTTTTCAAAAGCCACGATGTTTTTAATTCAAGTGTGCTATCCATGATATTTTGAGCTAGCATGATGTTACTATGAAAGTATGGTTAATATTGTGTGGTTGTTCCGAAGTCCAAGTTATAAGGGTTTCCAGTCCTTTATATCCCGTTATGATGGAGGTTACCCAACTATGGGTGTTGTTTGTCCCTATGGGGGAGGTTTCTCGTTGAGCGGGGGTTTTTTCCTTAAAGGCTTTTGGGCTGAGTCCCAGATTTTAGCACATACCACTCGTGCTTGGTGGAGAGTGGCCCTCATTCTATCACGTTGTTATCCGTGCATTGCGAATTGAGGTTACGATACCGTCGGAACTCTCGATCGTGAGATTGACGACTACTTGGACATTATTGGGGTTTGAGTCTAAATTTGAGAAAGTGGTCATGCATTTTAAATTTGTGGCGGTTAAGCCAGGAACATGTTTCTGTTTACAATACTAAGAAGGTTCTGTATATTCTGTCATATTTTTATGTTCAAGCAAATGTATCAATTTCTATATTTTAATGAAAAATGTGATGAACTACTTTTAGAAAGAGTTTTCAGTTATTCTTAACTAAGTAATTGTCTTTTCTGTTCATGATAATGCTAAGTGCGCTTTCCTGTAACCTCTGTAGTAGCAGATACCAGGAACAGCTAGGAGTTGGTCCACCACAGGCGTCATCGAGTAGTTTTGGTTTAGTTTTCTTTTGTTTAGTTTTTAGTTTTGGCAGAGCCTCATGTATAAGATCCTAGAGATTTTTGATGTTTTAGAAGTAATGTATGCCCTTGGGATGGCAAATCCCTAGTGACTCATGTATGCCTCTTTTGACATTATGGTGTTGTGGTTGATTAGAAGTTCTTGTTTGGTCTCTTAATATCTTTATCACTTGCCTTTCTCTTTGCCCGCCGATTTAAGGCGAGATCACATCCCTTTGAACAGGTTTAGTGCCTTGCGGGAGCGAGGTGTTACATTTTGCTATCAGAGCTCTTGGTTATAAATTCTGTAGACTTGTCAGAGTGTGGTCTATGGTGGACCGTAGGTTAAGTGTGTCGTCTCGCGGTCAATTGAGAAGAGTGGTTTAGGCCTGGGGTTGTCATACCTTTGCCTTCAGGCATCTGACTGACTGACATTAAGGACCATTTGGGAAACACGTTCTGTAGACGTAGGGTCCTAATTGGAAGTCTAAGTAAGTTATCAGATTGGGGAGATAACCCGGGAGGGGCCTTGTGTTGATGTCATTTTGCGACGTCTAAGTGGGTTATTAGATTAAGAGGGACGAACCTTGTGTCATTAAAACCTTTCGTAGATAGTTTGTTCTTATCCTTATGTTTATAAGTTGGACTGGTGACGCCCCGTCCTCTGGGCACGTCGGGACGTATACCACCATTCCCTGAGCCCTCAAACAAGTAAGTAAAACCTCTAAACCTTGTGTCTAATATCCCTCAAAATATCTCCCAACAAATCCCTTTAAACACTCTAAGAATCGAGAACCGAAATGAAACCGAAAAGGTGTCATAGTAACAAAATAGGGGCTGCTATGTTTATGGGTGATATGAGATGTTGTTGTATGTTGTTATCTTTGAGTTTGATGACTTCTAAGTGTGCTGGAGTCTTGATATTAAAGTATAAAACACAATCATGCAAATAAATGGAACAAAAACTTGACATGACATAAGTAGAAGACTTGGACCCTGAGAGACTTGATTTTTGAGAACATAGATGTTTCTGCCCTAAAATTTGGATTGCCATAACCCAATATAGAAACTTGATCTAAGCATGTTCTTTATGTCAATATTTATCTTTTTGTGTTATCTGTCATCCAAAATTGGTTTCAACTCATTTGCATAAGTAGAACTCGAGATATTGTAATTTTACCAAAGTATGTCATTTTCTGACCAGTCAACACTACCGACTTGGAAACCCTAATTTGAAATGAGATCCAAACTTTGGTCAAAACATGTAAGTTGTAGTTAACATGTATATATATCGACCCACCAAAAAGGAGCACAAAATATTGAGTTTTGTTAGGTCAAAACCCCTTTGAAAGTGTCTGTTGAGTTTCAGCCCTCAAGGGACACTTTTGTCACATATTTTTCTATAGCCCAAAACCCCTATTTTTAATCACCTATTCCAAAAGTGGTCTACATGAACATTATATATAACATATTGAATTACCTTTTACCCAAAAATTAGACCTTAAAGCCTCGGGATAATACCCCAAAATCATTTCAAACCCTCTGTCGAAAACCTGCTCTACTGAGTTTTGGTGGCTCTCAGAACCTATTTTCTAAAATGGCCAAAAAGTCAAACGTGTTCCAAACTACTACCCCTAGCTCTAAACATGAAACTTGTAGGGGACTTGTTGACCTAGAACGTAAAAAAATATGGGATCATTTGGACTTGATATGATACCCTAAAATCGAGACCAACAGAAGCATGTTTTTGGTAAAATCTTAAGAAAGTGCTGGACCGTTTTTGCTTAGGATGTTTTGGTCACCCTTTTGCCTTATGTTTTGGCCTTGGTGTTAAACATGAGAGTTGTAGAAAATATTTTTATATAAATGGTGTATAAAAATCATAGCTTGATTCTAAGTCTAGATACCTGAAAACCTTGTCGTCACTTTTAATTGAATACTTGATTTTTGACCTTAAAAGTTGCTAAGTGTGAAATTGAGTACCCTTGCTATGAGACTCATGTCTTTGTATGATGATCAACTTGAATTAGTTAATTAGTGCTTTTAAGAGAATGTATGATGATTTAGAACTCATGCTATCATGTTGAGTCATATCTTGAGAATTATAGCTTGTGCTTCTCATAATTGTACCTTATACTTTGCGAATTATACCCTGAATCTTGCCATGCTAGTTGATGCCATGCTATAGATGGTTGTATTTGAGATCCATATCATACATCATTGACATTGTCACTTGCATCCTAGCATGTTGAAGTCCATCTGTGCAAACCGTTATTGGGAAGGGCTGTATTGAGATCGTCGTTCTTGATTGTAAGTCTAGGGCATCCCTTGTTGTCATTTTTTGAAAATGTTTTGGGATGCATTCCCCTTGTACACCCTGGGTGCGTCCCCGGTGTTACAGATTTGGTTTATACACCTTAGGTGCATATCTGGAGTTTGAAATAATTTTAGCTTATACACCCTAGGTGCGTCCCCGGTGTTTGAAATGGTTTACTGATATTGTTGGGCACCATGGGTTCGTCGCTAGCATTATGATTTTGATAGCTTGGACTTTTGGGTTAACACTGGCAAAGGCATCACGAGTCTTAAAGTGGGATAAACCGCTTGATATAAGAGGGCAGTGACAATAAGTCCTTGAGGCAATGATAATAAGTCCTGAGGCAATGGCAATAAATCCTGAAGCAATGATAGTGATTCCCTGTGGGCATTGACAATAAGTCCCAAAGTGGTGCGGACCCCACATTGTTGCCATTGAGTAAAACAGCTGTAACATGAAGCCCGACGATGCATTTACTATTCGCAATGAGGCGAGATGATGGCTTTGGTGATCAAATACCTGTTAAAGTCTACTCTGGGGATTAACGGCGTGGAAACCCTATTATAATATGGGTACATATTGGGTTGGCATCTGCATTTCATACACGCATGCTTATTAACTTATTTTCTATCCTGTCATAAATTTGTCTATCTCCTTGATTATAGATTGTACTAGGCGTTATATGGTATGTGTCGTGGTGAATTTTGTGCCGTGAGATTAGTTAGAAGGTTAGAGTGTTTTGTTTCTGGGCCTTGGCTCATAACATTCGTGCCACAAGTAAGGAGAAGTTCTTAGAGAAAGTCATCCCAGTGGAAGAAGAAGAGTTTGAAGAACAAGGTGAGTTCTAAGAGCACATAGATCCCGCTATTGCATTCTGAGGAGTCGAGACCTCTGCTTTTGTTCTTATATTTAGTTCTCTCGTGCTTAGCAAAATTTTTAAAATTTCTTGGTAAAACTATAATAGTTAGGTACTTTGAACGGTTCAGAACTCCTTTATGATGTAATAACTGGCGTATATAAATATGAATGAATGGCTAGAATATCCCTTTATTTATATTTATGTATATCCCGATGTGCCTACAGGACGGGGCGTCACAGGACTCCTGTATCGAGCCATAAGTCAGAGCTTTCCTATGATAGGAAGGAGTAGGGAGAAACTTGGATGGAGCGTCATTCAACCCGAACCAGTATAATGAGGCACGACAAGAAGAATCTCCGCAAGTGGGACCGGTGGAACCTGATCCAACTGCTAGGATGTTGGTGGCAATCATAAGACTAACCGAACAGAACGCAAGTTGGATCACAATGCGAGCTGAGAGGAACAGTAACCCCTTAATCAAACAATTTAAGGATTTGGGTGCAAAGGAGTTCATAGGAACCCTTAGCCTTGCAGAAGTAGAAAACTGATTGAAGGATGCCGTGCGTATTCTGGATAGGTTGGGAGTAGATGCGGATAATAGGTTTGACCTCGTAGCTTTTATGTTTAGGGGAGAAATATACCGCTAGTGGGAAGCCATGGAATGGTTCTTGAAGATGCTGGTGCCAGGAGTTAAACCTCTCGTACCCCAGAGAATCACTTGGGATCGTTTTGAGAAAACGTTCGATGTGTAGTACAAGCCTATAATCTACAAGCATGAGAAGGAGCAAGAATTCATCAACTTGGAATAAGGAAGGATGACAGTGGAAAAATTCAAGATGAAGTTTACAGAGTTGTCGCGATATGCCACCCAACTTATACTTGATGAGGTGATAAGGTGTAGAAGGTTCAGGAATGGATTAAGTTTTTGGATTAGGACAAGGATGACGAATCTTGGGATGAACAACTACACAAGACAGGTGAACATAGTGCAAGATGAATTGCAATGCGGGCTAAAAGGATCGGTAACTCTTTAGTTAAACAATTCAAGAATTTGGGTACTAAGGAGTTTGTGGAAACGATTAGTCCCACTGACGCTGAAAATTGCTTGAGTGGTCGAGTGAGTGTTTTAGACAGACTGAGTTGTTCATGTAGTAAGTTCTTAAGTATCGATTTATATTCATTTGACATCTAGACTGTGTAACTCGTATGGAGTTGGTATTCGGTTTCCGTTGTGGTATTAATGTGAGTCACAAGGAAGTTGCTTTTGAAAATCTTTTGTGATGTGACCCGTTAGGAAAAACCTTTTTAGATTAGTGCATAAAGGTTGCTTGTATAGAGAAAGAATTTTCTCAAGGGAATGTGTGGACTCTATGTATGAGAAGTTGAAGGGTGATATAATTCTATTATTTCTGGTGGAGTTGCGAAGCAACTTAGTGTGAGTACGCGGGAAGAATAAGTGTTTGGACGAGAAAAGTGGAACCATAAGTGAAACTGCACGAATTAATGGATATGGATTTTGTAAATTGGCTTTAAGTGAATCGAGTGTCTTGGTAAAATGCGAATAAGATGAAATAGTTAAAGTGCGAAAGTGGTTTTTGGTTCGGTTATGCAGCAGAGAATGTGTGAAGGGATTGAGTGATGATGGTAAGACATTTTAGAATCAGAAGTTAGTACTGTACGGTTAAAGTATTGTTGGGTGAGTGATACCTATGTGAAGAAAAGATGCGAATGTACATTGTGGTATGACGAGGGTTGTGTTTAGATTTGTATGGGTAAGCTTATACCTGTGGAGCATTTAGTCTACGTGGTATGTTTAACCCTAGTGACACATTAGGTTCAAGTGGCGATATTAGTCTTGATGGTCATAAGGCTAGAGTGGTAATTAAAAGTGTGTGTAAAGATTGTGTGTTGAAGATAGACGATAGGGAGATGTGGGTAGATTTGATGCCTTTGGTTATGTCTGAGTTTGATTTGAATTTTGGGACGGACTGGTTGTCATCCTACTTTACGTCACTAGATTGTGTTAGGAAAAGAGTAATCTTTAGGATATCCGGGGAGAAAGAATTCATTTTCGAAGGGGACAAGAGTAGAACACTTATCTGTATCGTGTCGGCCATTAAGGAAACAAAGATGTTTAAGCAGGGTTGCCAGGGGTTTTTGGCAAATGTGATGGACGTAGAGATGGAAGAAAACAAGCATTCGGAGGTACCAGTGATTTGTGTGTTTCTAGACGTTTTTCCAGATGATTTACCAGGAATACACCCAAACTGAGAAGTGCAGTTTACAGTCAATCTCTACTCTGGCACGGTGCCCATTTCTATTCCTCTCTACAGAATGTCACCTGCTAAGCTACTAGAGTTCAAAGAACAATTACAGGAGTTATTAGAAAAAGGATTCATCCGACCTAGTGTCTCATCATGGGGAGCACCTGTACTGTTCGTGAAAAAGAAGGACGGAATACTAAGGATGTGTATCGACTATCAACAATTGAATAGGGTGATCGTTAAGAACAAGTATCCTTTTTCCTAGGATAAACGACTTGTTCGACTAGCTGTAAGGAGCCAGAGTGTTCTCAAATATGGACTTGAGGTCAGGATATTATCAATTGAAAGTGTAGAAGTCAGATATACCCAAGACTACATTTAGGACCCGTTACGAGCATTAGGAGTATGTGGTGATGCCTTTCGGGATAACGAATGTGCCGGTTATATTTATGGACCTGATGGATCAGGTGTTCAGAAGCTTTCTAGACCTATTTGTACTAGTGTTGATAAACGATATTCGATTATATTCTCAAAGTGAAGAGGAACACAGGAAATATTTGAAGATTCTTTATAGATCCTGAGAAAGCACAAGTTGTATGTAAAATTGAAAAAGTGTGAGTTTTAGTTGGATTGAGTGGTGTAGCTGGGTATGCTATATCTGGAGGGGGAATACAAGTGGACCCAATGAATGTGGAAGCAGTAGTCATTTGGAAAAGACCAACTAGCGTGACTGAGATACGAAGCTTTTTGGGGTTAGCTGGTTATTATCCTCATTTTATTTGGGACTTTTCCCTAATTGCGAAACCCTTGACTCGGTTAACTCAGAAGAATGTCAAGTATAGATGATTCGACGGATGCGAACGAAGTTTTCAAGAGTTGAAGTCGAAATTGGTGTCCGCACCTGTACTTACCCTTCTGTCAACCAACGAGGGCTTTGTTATTTATGGTGACACGTCGCACCAAGGTTTGGGTTACGTATTGATGCAACACAGGAAGGTTATCGCCTATGCGTATAAACAATTAAAACGTCATGAGAAGAATTACCCTACCCATGATCTAGAAATAGCTGCAATCGTCTTCGCACTCAAGATATGGGGACAATATTTGTACGGTGTCCCTTGTGAGATCTTTACGGATCGTTAGAGTTTGAAGTATATTTTTACCCCGAAAGAGCTTAACTTGAGGTAAAGGAGATGGATGGAGTAAATTAAGGATTATAACTGCACGATTCACTATCATCTGAGGAAGGCTAACGTCGTGGCTGATGCCCTAAGTCAAAAATTATTTGGGAAAAATAGCGCATCTACGAGCGGTACGAGCTGGTACATTTTCTAAAATGCGAACGATTTGAACCCATCTTGCCATAGGAAAGAATGGAGCTATTAGCAACTCTGAGTGTGACACTAACTTTTTTTTAAAATCAAATTCGAGCAGCTCAATTGGCAGATAATCAAGTGGTCAAGATAAGGGCAAAAGTAGCGGTTAAAGGGAAGACAGAATTTGAAATTTGAAATGACGTGTTGTGGTTCGGTCACAGATAGTATGTGCCCAATAATGGAGAGTTGAGGAGGCAAGTCTTAGATGAAGCGCATAACTCAACATACACCATGCACCCGGGAAGTACGAAGTTGTATAGAGACTTAAAGGAAATATATTGGTGAAGTAAGAAGAAGAAGGACGTAGATAATTTCGTGACAAGATGTTTAGTATGCCAGCAAGTTAAGACTGAACACCAGAAATCAACAGGATTATTACAACTGTTACCAGTACCCGAGTGGAGGTGGGAACATAATACCATGGATTTCGTAATCGGACTCCCTCGAACATGTAAGGAGAGTGATGCTATTCGGATAATTGTGGATAGGTTGACGAAATCAGCTCACTACCTACCAATAAAGATGACGTATTCTGTGGATTGGTTTGCACGACTTCATATCGATGAGATCGTTAGGCTACATGAAGTACTAGTTCCTATAGTATCGAACAGAAACTCATGTTTTACGTCTTGGTTTTGGCCAAGCTTACAAGAAGCATTGGGGACTACATTAAAATTTATGTGACGCCCCGTTCCCCTGGCACGTCAGGACATATGTAACTATAAATAAGGGACATATTCTAGCCGAACATTCATAAATACATAAGATATTTTTTACATCATTAACGGTTCAGAGTTTGTTCAAAATACTTAATAATTACAGTCATCCAGAAAATTTCAACAAAAGTTCCAATATGCCTATGGAAAACTGAACAAAGGATCCAAAAAGTCTACATTCTACGTCTTCAAGCTGCGTCGTTAGGGTTAACCAGCTCCTGCCACTCTCCCCCTTCTTCATAGTCTTCTTCCTCAACGAACACGCCTTCCTCAAAAAGTCCTTCTTCTTTACCTGTGGCATGAATGCCATGAGCCGGAGCCTAGAAGCAAATTTCTTAAATCGTCTAACAAACTCACAACACGATATCCTACAATACATATCGTATAATACCCAAAACAAGTTTAAGGGGGTAGAGATATAGACAATTTATCATTTTTGACAGGACAAGCACATATAAGAATAGTGGTGCGAGTGCGTGATGCAGATGAATGCAATGCAAATACCCAACCCCAAGTACTTCCAGAACAGTATCATGAATTCTACGCTGGGAATTATAGAGTAGACTTGATGGCATTTCTCACTTAACCTATCCTAGCCTCGTTGCGAAAGGTAAACGCTCGCCTTGGCTACATACCTCAACCGTTTTACTCAATGGCAACGGCGTGGGGGCAAGCCACCCAATTATCAGCCACCCTTATACGGGCCAACGGTCCCACATTAAGTACTAGGATAATCGTTAAGTGTCAATCCAAAGTCTAAATAAAGCTAGTGACGAACCCATGGTGCCTAAATCCCCATTTTATAATTAAAAACCTCCAATTCAATATCAAATATGGCAACCAGGGACGTCCTAGATCCACAACCACTGAACAATTGATTTCCATGTTACTCAACCCAATTGAAGGACACGAAAGGGACTCCGATAACCCAAGAAGAAATATGTGAATGTTCATGGTGTGCAACATGCTTCTTGTGTGCAGTTAATGATGGCATGGCATATAAATATGATAGGGCACATGGTACAACTTGCTAAATCATCAGGTACAATCATGCGAAGCATAACTACAATTTAAGCGACATAGAATCGAACAATCGACATGAGTTCATTTCATCAAAAGCATCATTTTCATACACTAATTACCCACAAAATTCATATAAGATTCACATACTTAAGTCTCATAAGTAACATACCATTCGAACACTTAGCCAATTTTAAGTAAAAGTTCTATTGCTAGTTTTAAAGTTTCAACTGTGTTTTTAAGTACTTAGACCTAGATTTAATTTCTGATATTTTAACACCACTTAGATAAAAATATTTCTTACAACTTTCATGTTTATCACTAAGGTTAGATCCTAGGGTACGAGGGTCATTTATTTTATTTAAGTAAAAACCGTTCAGCATTTTGCAGAGAAAAACACTAAAATTTGGCCTCTGTTGGCCACTATCTTGGGGCATCAATTCAAGGACTCTAGGTATGATTTTTGGTGAGGTTTCTGTTTAAGGTGTTCCCTACAAGTTACATATTATGTTCTAGGGCACATTGTTTGGAAAAAGTTTGATATTTTGGCCAATATATAAAAATGGTTCAGTCAGTCTAAAAAGGGTCTGTAGAATGTGTCTTTAACAGAAAATGCTCAAAATATTTCGGGTATCATCCGAGGGTATTTTGGGCTAATATTTGTTCCGTATTTAGTTTAATATGTTACCTACAATGTTCATGTTTACCACTTATGGATTTGGTCTCCAAAACGTTGGGTTTTGGGTCACACAAAAATGTGTAACAGAGAGGTTTGTCAATCACTGAACCTCAATAGTGACTTTGGAAGGTGTTTTGACCCATTCAGACTTCATATATTTCACTCATTTTTGGTGAACAGGAAGCTAAATATGTCTTCTACAAGTTTTATGTTTTGACATAAGCTCGGTTCTCATTATAACTTAGGGTCTTTAGGTCTGCCACACAAAGTAGTCAAAATTTGACACTCATTGATAAAATGAGATATCTGGAGTTCTACCCAACGAAATAACTTCAAACCAATTTTATATGAAAGAGAACTCCTAAATATAGATCTAGACACAAAAATCACTTTAACATCATATTTCTACAATTAGTTATGATATTTTAAAGTTGGTGGCAGAATGTAAGTACGTCTAGAAAATCAGGCTACTTAGGGTTTTTGTTGCTTAGCTTATGTTGTGTGATTTCTTGATGTGTTTTCTTTGCATGCATGTCTTAAACTCATATAAACCAAAATTTCAGAACATGTTTAAGTCATAAAACTTAAAAACATACACATGCAAGCACGTACAAAGTACAATCTCACCCTAGCAATCCACTATTTGCATCTACAATGCCTTTTTTGAGTTATTCTTCATTTCTCTTTCTTAAGGTTTGTTATAGAGATGGATTGAGGGGTATCTTAGGGGAGAATATCAGAAGGTTTAAGGGAGTTGTTTATCTCTTTTAATGCTTAAAATGTTGAGGAAGGAGTGGACTTGGCTTCAATACTCCTCCTTGGACCTTCCCTCCTTCTCTCCTCTTTCTTTCTTTTTCTCTTCTTCATCTTTGTAGACGCAGAGAAAACTTTTGGTCTCTCTCTCACTCACTTTCTCAATCGAAACTTGAAGGAGGAAAAGGGGGCTTAAGCCTTGCTTTTATAAGGAAAAGGAAAATTAAAATTAAAAGTAATTATGGCATTAATACAATTTTTGGATTTATAAATTTCCTCATTGGTTGCATGGGGTGGCCATTGCCTTTTCAAGAAACATTTTTCAGATTATGGCAGCAAGGAGTTCGGCTGGGACTGTTTGGGGGGCCAAAAAAGCTGTTTCTACATTAATTTATGTATTAAATTGTGTTTTGGTACCATTTTGTGCAAGAAAATGCATAAAATATTATTTTTATGTATCTTTTTGGTATCTAAACCTACAAAAACCTATTATATTAATGTATTTATCATTAGTTTAGCCTTCTCATGATTTATCATAGTTTTGATAGCAATTAATTAAATGGGTGGAGGCTTTTAAGCTAAATTAAGCTAGTTTAATTAGAATTGGCTTTTGACTTATTTATTGTGTAGAGACTTTAAATAATTATTTGTTTGCTTTTGTTAATCAATATTATTATATTATTATATATATTACTTGTATAAAAAGTATTAGATCAAAATAATGCTTAATTTATACATCTTTTTTCTTATTTTTAAGCTTAAAAAGGAAAATGGTAGTTTTTTGGGCATAATTTCCTAGGTGGGCGGCCATGCAAGGGTAATTTGGTTATTTTTGTTGTTATTTTGTATTTTATTAATTAAGTGTATATAAATATCTGATTTTAGATATTCGTGTGACATATTTTAGATTTTTTAAACTTTTTGCTGTACTAGGGACAAAATGGCCATTTTACCTTAATTATGAAAAATTTTAATTATTAATTTAATATTTTATGTTATTTACTCAATTCAAGCTATTCCAAGACTTTTCTGAGTGTTAGGACTTTGCTTCTGAGTATTTGGCCTTTTTAGGGTTTTTGGTTCAAATTAGGGTTTCGGGTTGAGCTTGGATTTCCCTCATTTATGCAGCGACCTAAGTTCTCATTGTCTATCTGTCACTAATACTAGGGTTTGGGCTAGATCGCTCCACGGGTAGTTATAATCTGGGCTGTTACAACTAGGATCCGGGTCGGGTTGTTACAATCTAGGTAGTTACTACTAGGGTCTAGACCGGGGTGTTACAATCTACCCCCCTTAAATAAATTTCATCCTCAAAATTTCATGCGAAAGGTTGTAGTTGATTACTTGCATCTCTTCTCTTTGAAGTTGTGTCCTTGAGTTGTTTGAGGGTGTGGACAAGATTGGGTTGATACGTTCAACATTTTGGGAAAAACAGTTGTTTAACCATACTAATCTCTTAAACCGACTACTACGAAATTTTCAATAATCATGTTGCATACTTGTGGCGTAAGAATTATTTGACTAGTGTTAGCCTATAAGCCTTTGTCATTCAAGCGTATCTTTTTCCCGAGATAATGCAACAAGTCTAACTAACATATATCTTAGAATTTGCAGATTCAGGCGTACCTCCGATTATCAACGAATACTTCTTCTTCTCCTAGGAAGGCCAGCCTTCTGTCCATTGATTCTCTTGTTGGCCAAGCAGTATCATCCTTCCCAAACTGCCCATTCCCTTTTTATGAATGTTATAGTTTCTTCCCCTTGGTAGCGGGCATTCAAACTTTTTATATCCAAACTTATTGCAATTGAAACAGATTATTGAGTTTATTTCTTGTGAATGGCAGACACTTCCCTCATCGCCATCAGGTTGGTTAGGTTGCACTACCTTTTTCGCACTATTTGCTCCTTGCTGCAATGAATTTGTTTGATCCTTGCAACTCTGTTCTGGTTGACAGTGCTTGTAGTTCAGTTTTCCTCGTAGTGGGCACTCCGATCTTTTATATCCGAGCCTATGGCATTGATAGTAGATTTTTAATTTTGGTATCCTTTTTCCTAGTTTTTCTCATTGGTCATCTTGAGGGTAAGGATCCGAGCGTATGATCTTTTTGTTATTTCGTAGTGGTCCTCTTTGGTTGTCTTCTCCAATTCTTGTCAAGCAGTGCATCATCTTATGTTCTGGCTGGTTGCACCTATAACAAGCTCTTACTGTTGGTTGTTGTTTCTTTGTAGCCTTGATCCAGACCTCGGTTGTTCAGGAAAAATTATTCCTCTCAGATGCTGGGATATTCTGTACTCTTAGGTCCGATAAGTACCATGATCCTTCCTGGGATGTCTTCCCCTGCGATCGTTCTAGGTTGGCTGTTTGATCTTGCAAAATTCGTTTGGACTCGGGACATCCAATTCCTCTTCAGTTTCACTTACTTTTTCTAAATGCCCATGGTTTTGTCTTTGTCCCGCCATCTCTAAAGAAAAGAAAAGGAAAAAGGGGTCACAAAACTATTTGTTAAAGTTAGTTCTACTTTTTAGGTGAAAGCATAACACTCAATCTCCCTATTAGTATAGAAAGTCTTCTTCAATGAGATTTTATCATTCTTCACCATAGATTGTCATAGTAGGGCTACCATTCTGGGTTTTATATGAATTTCCGTTATTGTATTTAGGGTCTCACTTTATTGACTAGCAAAAGTTCTATTCAAACCAATCAATTCCTTTCTGTTTCTATTTCGTATACTGATAATCTTGCAGTGTTGTTCACACATAAAACCTCATATGGTTGCAAAGGCTAGTCGGAAACTTGTTATTGTAAGTGGCTTTGACTGAAAATAAGGATTTCCTTCAATCTCCTTTATGCCTACTCTTAACATACTTTTAATGGCTCAGAACCGGGTGTTTAGACTGCCCAGGTGAGATGCGGGTCTTGGTTAGGTATGGTAAAGAACTTTTGTTGGTATAAGATTTCACGGGTATACTTTTTGCTTGTAACTACCAATGCGTCGTGAGGTTTATCCATTAGAAAGTGGGCGGCTTTAGTAAGGTAGTTTACTACAACCCAAATGTTATCGTACTCTTAAGGCGATCTTTAACAAATCCTGGCGACAAAGTCTGTAATCAAATGCTTTCCAACCTTTCCAAGTGCTGTACCGTTTCTTTTAGCTTCCATCGCTTGCCTTTCACGAGCTAGTATGTAGGGTTTAGATGTCTCTTCCATTGACTGGATCATTTCTATTCGGTTGTTGGTCACTCTAGGACAATTGAATTGTGGAAAAAGGTACGTCTGAGGCAAATATCGAGTTACGTGATCCATTGTAGTTTGTTGGTAAACTCTCCATCAAGCTCCTAATGCTCATTTCGTTGTCAAAAATTCTCTACTGAAAGTGGGGATGGCCGAATTCAGATACTATCATTTTGGTGAGAAAAGTTGACATGAATATCGATACGTACAGATATTCTTCTATTACTTGCACACTAAGGGTTCCCTAAGCTTGAGGTTTTCTTATTTTTTGCTTCTCTACCGTCGACACAAATCTTTTGCTGTCCGGTTCATTGGATGTGTGGGTCCGCTAGGAACTGGTCTGGGAAAGTCTAAATTGATGTCATGAGTCCCTTAGTGTGTAGCTGTTGTTCCTAACTGTAGATTGTTGGTGGCATAGTCCTACTTGTCGGGTCCTTTGAAAAGGTGTAATCAGTTGAGTAAACCCTTAACCATTCCTGCAGTCGGGGATCTCAGTCTTCAAAACTTCATTAAACGCAGACGTTGACGATACTTTGAGTTCTAATGTTGAGGAATGATTGCCCTTTGATTCGGAGAGGTGTTAAGAGGTTTTTGTGCATTGTCCTAGTCTTTGGTGAAGGTGCTAAGGCCTAATAACATAATATTCTAACGATCGTCGTCACTTACTAACCTACGGGTAAGGTTTGAAGATCGATGGATAAAACACATGTGGAGTTTGATAAGGATGGTCAGCTCAATCTTACTGGTTTCAGAGGAGGTGACCAAAAGGCAATGACTAGTTAAGTGTTTGGCTGAAGATTCCAAATGGTATAAGCACAAGATGTTGCTGGGGTTAGAATATCTTAGGGTGGACTCCCATATGATTTAAAGGCACAGGGTTATAGTTAAAGCAATCACCGTTGACTCAGGTTGAGGGGTCAAGAGATTAGCAATTAATGAATATTACATAGAGGTGGTTCTCGGGATTAATCTATGCAACATCAGACTCTAACAAAGGGTTTGTTTAAGCAACAGGTAGCCAAAATGGATATTTACCCTGAAATTACGTTGACCTAATGTATTTCAATTCAAGCATCCAAGTCAACTCCCCAGGTTGGGATTTTAAGAGTTCACAAAATTGCTTTAGTCGGACATAGTATTGAAGTCAAGAAATGAATGGTGGTGAAGGAAAAATAGGCAAAGAATTCTAACCGGTATAGAAGTTGATACAAGGGTTTGGGAAAAGAAACTCGTAAGGGTAAAGTTACGGGATTTTAACGGTGTTTTCCTCAAAACTAAGGCTACTCCTAGTCCCTTATCATCTAGGGGTTAGTCAACTTATTGGTGGTTTGATTATCTATTGACTAACTAAGAGAGTGTCGTGATTAAGGGGGGTTGTTTCCCTTCTTAATTGTCTTCAATTTTTTTTAATATTACAGATTTTAGTTTGAGATTATGAGATAGCTTATGAATTTGATATAGTTTATAAAGAATTTAACAATGAATACTTGCATTTCATTCAACATGTAACTGGTACAAGGTTCTCAAAAAGTACCTAGGTGAGATGCGGGTCTCGGTTGAGTATAGTAGAGAACTCATGTTGGGATAGATCTCATGGATGTACTTTTTATTTGTAGCTACCGATGCATCGTGAGGTTTATAGATAGAAAGCGAGCAGCCTTAGTGAGGCAATTCATTATAACCTGAATGTTATTGTGCTCTTGAGGCGATCTTGACAATCCTGGTGACGAAGTCCGTAGTCATATGCTTTTATTCCTATTCTAACATTTCCAAGTGTTGTACCGTTTCTCTTAGCTTCCATCGTTTGTCCTTGACGTGTTGGTACGTAGGGTCTGAACGTCTCTTCTATTGACTGGATTATTTTTCTCCGGTGGTTGGTCACTCTAGGGTAAAATGAATGTGATAAAGGTATAGTTGAGGCAAATATCGAGTCATGTGACCCATTGTAGTTTGATTGTTAATTCTCCATCAGGCTACTGATGCTCATGGTTGTTGTCAAAAATCTTCATTAAAGGTGGGGACGATAAGATTTGGATCCTAACATTTTGGTGGAAAAAACCAACGTCAATATTGATGCATACAAATACTCTTTCTTTACTTGCATACTAAGGGTTTCCTAAGCTCGAGGTTGTCTCTTGTTTTCCACTATCCTACTGCCGTATGAATCGTTTGCTTCCCGATTTGTTGGATGTGTGGGTCCGCTATGAACTAGTCTGGAGAAGTATGAATTCTGTCACATGGTGGTGTCGTGAGTCCCTTGGTGTGAAGCTGTTGTTCCTAACTGTAGGTTACTGATGGCATAATTCTACTTACCAGGTGCTTTGAAAAGTTATAGTTAGTGGAATAAACCCTTACTTAACCATTGCTACGGTCAAAAATCTTGATCTTCAAAACTTGGTTCAACACGACATTAACAAGTATTTTAGGTCGTAATGTTGAGAAAAGATCTGTCTCACGATTCGAAGAGGTGTCAAGAGGTTCTTGTGCATTATCCTAGTCTTTCGTGAAAGCGTTGAAGCCTAATGATGTAATCTTCCTAACTATAGGTTATTGATGGCATAGTTCTAATTACCAGGTGCTTTGAAAAGTTGTAGTTAGTGGAATAAACCCTTACTTAACCATTCCTACGGTCGAAAATCTTGATCTTCAAAACTTGGTTCAACACGACGTTAACGAGTATTTCATGTCGTAATGTTGAGAAAAGATATGTCTCACTATTTGAAGAGGTGTCAAGAGGTTCCCGTGCATTGTCCTAGTCTTTCGTGAAAGCGTTTGAAGCCTAATGACGTAATATCCTGACCATCGTTGTTACTCACAGACCTACAGGGCAAGGTTTTGAAGGTCAACAGGCAAAAATATGCACAGGGTTCAATAAAGGTAGTTTTAAAGAAAGTGATCATTGGGCAATGAATGGGTAAGCATTTGAATGGTATAAGTACGAGATGCAGCTGGGGTTAGAACGTCTTGGGGTGAAACCTAGATGGTTCAAAGATAGGTCGAATTAAGGCAAGGGGCCACAGTTAAAGCGATCACCGTTGACCCAGGTTGAGAGGTCCATTGAAGCTTAGATGCATTGGAAATAAGAGATCAACAATTAATGAATATTACAAAAGGGGAGGTTCTTGGGACCAAATTTGTGCAACGTCAGTCCTTGACAAAGGATATGTTTAAGCAACGGGTAGTCAGAATAAATATTTATCTTGAAGTTACGTCGGCCTAACGCACTTCAATTCAAGCATCCAAGTCGACTCCCCAGGTTAGGATTTCAAGAGTGAATAAATAAATTACAAAGTTACTGCACACAAGAGTGATATATCAGGATTGAGGGAACTGAACTAAGGCAGAAGATCTCACTAATGTCGAACATTCGGACCCGCTGATGAGAGTACTCAAAGGCTTCAATTCGGTGCACGAATTGACACAAAGGCTTGAGAAAAGAAACTCATGAAGGTGAAGTTGCACGATGGTTTTCGCAAAACTTAGGCTATTTCGAGTGCTATATCATCTAGGGGATAGTCAACTTGTTGGTGGTTTGATCATCTATTAGCCGTCCTAAAAGAGTGTTGAGATTCGGGGGTTACTTCTATTCTTAATTATTTTCATGTTTTGAGATCTTGTGGAATTTAGTTTGAGATCTAGCATTGAAGGTGTAATGGAGCGGTGAGTTTCAGGATATATTGTTCTGAGGGTTGAGTGATACACTGTCTTTGTGCGAGTGATGTTGATGTTTATTAAATTTAACATCTGTTGTGTTTCTGTGTAACTGCTGTGAATAGCTTTTGTGAGCCTTGCCTCTTTCCTTTTTTTTGGAGAGCAGAGTGATACAATGGAGTGGAGTGTGTGAGGTCTCTTTATTCTTTTTATCTCATATATCTTTGTTCCTCAAGTCTCGTGTTGCTGCCTATCCTCAAAGGAAAAAGTCTCAGCTCGGTTAACGGGTTAATGTCCTTGGGTGGTATCTTCATGTGTTTTGGTGTGCCTAGCTATGAGGGCTGTTCATAGCCATTATGTTTTATCCTTTGTCTTTATTGGTTCTAATTGTTGTTTGGCTTTGGGTCTCGGCTATGTTTGCCGTGGATGGTTTTCTTTCTGGGTTAGAATTGTTTTGTTTTCTAATTAGATCTCCATCTATGTTTTAGCCTTCCCCTTACGGCTTGTGTAAGGGATTGTGTGCGTGAGTGGGTGTGTGTGTTGGTATAGTTATTGCATGCCTGTTCTACAGGGTTGGTATTTGCCTCGATTTTGAGGCTTCTGTGGTGGGCCTATTTGCTCTCAGTCTTGGGGGTCTATTGCCATTTTTGGGGGTGTTATGGGTCTCATTGCTGGCTTGTTTTGGTTCTATTTGCTCAGCTAACCTGAGAAAGTCAATCTATTGCGAATATGTGTGTAATGTTGCATTTTTGCGGTTTACCGTACATATATTGCTTCAGTTTTTTTTGGCTGGTTTGTTAGCTGGATTTTGGCTGGATGTAGGGGCTGTTTTGCTCCTGGGTAACATGGTGCTGCAACTATTTTGATTGCTGCGGGTCCATCTCTTTAGACTTAATTTAAATCATTACAGCTGGGTTTTGTTTGGTTTACATGATACTGATCTAGTTGGATAGCAGGATCTGTGGGTAATTTGGATAGCAGGTTGTTCGGCTCTTCTAATGGGGTGAATTTTATGCTCTGTTGGGTTTTGGGGCCGGCTGAGAAGTGTATTGGGCTGCCTCTCCTTTGGTTGCCAATATATAGGTTTATTTTAAGCTTGTTTTGTTCTGCTTTGTGACGCTGATTCCTCGCCCATTACTCATGTTATGGCCGGGGCATCGTACTCTTGCCTCTTGCTTGTTTTTTTTGGTCCTTTTGTTTGGTTCATGGTTATGGCTAAGCCTAAAGCCTGTTTAACATGCTTCTTGTTTTGTTTCTTGGAGTTGGTTTGTAAGGCCTGGGGAATGCCCCTTGTAAGCATGTTTTTTTTTCTTTTTTATAATACTTTTAGCTACCAAAAAAAAAAGAATTTAGTTTGAGATTATGAGATAGCTTATGAAGAATTTAGCAATGAACATTTGCATTTCATTCAAATACATAATCGTTACAAAGTTTTCAAGAGTTCATAGAACACATGTACAATATCTAACGAACTAAAGATACAACACCTAACATACTAAGGCCTAGACAAACTGATGCGGATAGAAGTAGAAAATAACTGAGTCATACTCCCACGTTGCCTTGTAGATATCGTAGTTGCGCCACTGCACTTCCACGTGCCAAAAGTCCTCTGACCTCATGCAAGTCCTATTAATTATGGCTCTGGTATCTTCAGGTACATTTTTAGATTGTTAAAATCAATCGCCGGGTCACGCAGGTTGATGGTCCCTTTCTTATCCATTGGTTTTTGTGTCTGAATCCACTTTCCATCCATCCTATCCCCTAATAGCTCTTTGAACCCCTGTGATATCTCCAGACGATGGATTATTTTGTCACATCTCTCCAATACTCTTAGTGGTCCCATGTACCTCGGGAAAGACTCAGGCTTTTTTCATTTCCATGTCCTTTTTGGGAATACTCTTGCATACAACCGTTCTCTAACACGATAGTCTTTGTGGTAATCTTGGTGGCTTCAGTAGATTGCTGTGTCCGTTGCTTCATCCTTGTCTGGCTCCAGTGGCGATGTCTCTAGTGGATCATAAAAGAAACTGATGGCTTGCTGCTCGTTCTTGCTGTCATCATCCTCTGCCTCAGCGCCTGCCTTGTTTCCTACCTCATATGATTCTTCGTCTGCTCCTACTTCCTCGACCTCTTCTTCTTCCTGAACTGGCCACACATCCAAAAACATGCATGCTAACAAAAATACGTCTCTTGGGTTTTGCACTTCAGTGGGTTCTTCCTCGGGGTCTGAGTCTTCTGGTTTCGATGTTGCCCATTGTTCCCCAGCCGGCTCAGCGTCGGACGCCATCATAAAGAAACAAAGATAGAGAAAAAACTTAAGGTAAAAATTTTAAATTGTTAAAATTATAAGTGATAAATTAATAGTATAGACACTCTACAGAGTTTCTACGCTACAAAACTCATAATCCCCTATCTCCTAAAGCCTGAAAGTTCACTAAAGCTAAGCTCTAATAACAACTATGACACCCCGTCCTTCGGGCACATTGGGACATACATAAGTATAGATAAGGAAAATATTTTAACCATTCATTCATATTTACATATCATAAATATTACATCATTATGAGTTCTAAACGGTTCAAATTACATAACGATTACAGTTCTCCAGAGAATTTAACAAAAATTACAATACACCTGTGGACACTAAACAAAAGAGCAAAAAAGGAGGAAATTCAAATTCTTCAAATCGCGTTGTTGGGCTCGGCTGGCTCCTACCACTCACCCTGTTCCTCGAAACATTCTTCGTCTACGGGTGCAACCTCCCCAAAAAGTTCTTCTTCTTCACCTGTGGCACGAATGCCATGAGCCAAAGCCCAAAAGTAAATTTCCTAAACCTTCTAACCAAACTCACAACAAAATATCCTACAGCGCATATCGTATAACACCCAATATAATTTAAGGCCAAGGAAATAGGCAAATTTGACATTTACGACAGGGTAAGCATATATAAGAACAATTATGCAAGTGCGTGATGCAAATGGATGTGATGCAAATGCCCAACCCGACATACATCCAGAACCATAACATGAATTCCACACCGAAAATTACAGATTAGACTTTATGGGAATTTGATCACCAAACCTATCCTCGCCTCGTTGCGAAAGGTAAACGCTCGCCTTGGCTTCATGCCTCAGCCGTTTTACTCAATGGCAATGACGTGGGGGCGGGCCAACGAAAATAATCATCCATCCTTCTCCAGGCCAACCAAAAGTGCGCAAAAACCCACATTAAGGACCAGCATGCTCATTTGGCGTCAACCCAAAGTCTAAATAAAAGGCTAGTGATGAAACCATGGTGCCTAACCCCTTTCATAATAAGCAATCTCCCAATTCATTTTCAAAATTAGCAACTAGGTACACCCTAGGTTCAAAACCACAAAAATAATAATTTTCACATAACCCAACCCACAATGACAGGAATAAAAGGGACTCCGATAAGTCAAGATTCAAGTGTAGTAATGCTCATGGTGTGCAACATGCTTCTCATGTACAACTAATTATAGCATAGCATCTAAACATGGTATAGCACAAGGTACAACTCACTAAAGCATAGAGTACAAGTATATGAAGCACAAGCTATAATTCATGTGACATGGATTCAACCTATCGGCATGGTTTTTATTCCTCACATTGTCAATTTTATACACCAATTATTCACCTAATTCATTTAAAGTTTATATCTTTAAGTCCTACATTGTGACATGCCACTTATACACTTAGCCAAATTTAAGTAAATGTTGAAGTGTCAAATTTAAAATCATAACGGTATTTTGCGGTGCCTAGACATGGAGTTAAGTTATGATTTTTGGACACCAATTAAATAAAAATATTTCTTATAACTTTTATATTTAATACTAAGATCAGATCCGATGGTAAATCGGTCATTTAAACCAATTAAGAGAAAATCATTCAGCACTTTATAGAGAAAAATGTAGAATCTGCGCCTCTGTTGGCCTCGGTTTTGGGGAATCTAGTCAAGGGCTATGGGTCTAATATTTGGATATGTTTTGGTTTAAGCCTGTGTTTGGACTAACTTATTGTTGTGGCTTTTGGCATAAAAGCCAAAAAAAAGCCAATTGGTTTGGCTTATTAGGCTTTTTTTTTTTACTTTTTTTCCACTTTTTCTACATAATTTGACATTTACTTTTTTAGAAAAAAAATCAAAAAGCCAAAAAGCCACTAAAAAAAGCTAGTCAAAACACAAGCTAAGGTGTCCCCTACAAGTTTCATGTTGTGTGTTAAGGCTAGTTGTTTAGAACAAATTAATGATTTTGGTCATTTTATAAAATGGGTTCAGTAAGCATTAAAAGGTTCAGCAAAACCTATTTTCAACAAAGCACACACAAGAGCTTTGGGGGACCATCCTAGGGTATCTAGGGATGATTTTGGGTCAGTAAATATCTTAATATGTTAGCTACATTTCTCATCAAAATCATTTTTGGATTTGGCCATTAAAAACATTGGTTTTCGGTCTTACAAAAACATGTGACAGAGAGCTCTGTCAGTCACTGATTCACAACAGTGACTTTGGGGAGGGTTGTGACCTATCAAGACTTCATATATTTAGTTCTTTTTTGGTGGACAGTATGATAAATATGTTATATACAAGTTTTATATTTTGACCTAAGCTCGGTTCTCACTCTAACCTAGGGTTTTTATGCCTGCAATACACAGTGGTGAGAATTTGACACTCTTTAGTAAAAATAGGGTATCTTGAGTTCTACCGAATGAAATCACTTCAAACTAATTTTGTATGATATATAACTTAAACATCTAGATCTGGACATAAAAATCATACTTATATCATTTTTCTACAACTAGTTTTGATAGTTCAAAGTTCGTGGCAGAAAGTAGAATTGCACAGAAAATCAGGTCATTTATGGTTTCGGTGTATTAGCTTCAGACATGTTTAGATTAATGTATTTTCTTTGCATGCATGTAATGTACTCTTACATATCAAATTTTAACAACCTATATAAGCCATTAACCTAAAAAATAATTACATGCAAACACATCCAACACTAGATTACTCATGAGCAACCCCTATTATAGCCTCACAACGCCTTTTTGGCTGAGATATTGGTTTTTATTCTTAGGGATGCTTATAGAGATGGATTGAGGGGTATTTTATAAGAGAATGACAAAGGGTTTAAGGAATTTACTTACTTGTTTAAAGATCTAAAAATGGTGGATAGCTAGGACTTGGCTTTAATGTGGTCTCCTTGCTCCTTTTAGGCTCTTTTTTCTTTCCTTCTTCTTGCTTCCTTCCTTCTTCTCCCACCCATTGAAGAACCTCAAGAACACTCAAAATTCTGGTCTCTCTCTCTCTCTCTCCAATTACTGAAATATGAAGAAGACAATGGGGGGGGCTTAGGCCATGTTTTATAAGAAAAAAGATAATGGAAGTAATTATGAAGATATAAGCTACTTTTTGATTTTTTAAATTTCTTATTGGTTGCATGGGGTGGTTTGGTCTATTTGAGATACATATATTCAAATCATGGTAGTGAGGTTTCAAATGGGGCGGTTTGGGGAAGCACAAAATCCAATTTTGTATTAATGGAGGGTTTAAATTATGTTTTGGTACTATTTTTTGCAAGAAAATGCATAAAATATTAATTTTGTGTAACTTTTAGATGTCTTATGCTACTAAAATCTATTATTTTAGTGTGTTTATGATAAATTTAGTATTTTTATGAATTATCATAATTTTTATACTAATTAAATTAATAGGAATAAGCTTTTAAGTTAAATTAAGCTAGTTTGACAAGAATTAACTTTTTGACTTATTTATTGTATAGAAACTTTAAATAATAATTTGTTTACTTTTGTTGACCTATATTATTATATTATTATGTATATTACTTATATAAAAAGTCTTGGATCATAGTAATACTTAATTTGTATAACTTTTCTCATTGTTGAGCTAAAAAGGCAAAAAGTAGCATTTTAGGCACTACTCCCAATGTGGCTGACCATGCAAGGGCATTTTTGTTATTTTTGTTGTTAGTTTGTCTTTTATTATTTAATTGTATCTAAATATCTGATTTTGGGTGTCCATGTGTCAAAACTTAGATTTTTAACACTTTTTGCTGTACTAGGTGCAAAATGGTCATTTTACCCTAATTACGAAAATTCTTGATTTTTTTTGGGTAATTAATTTTTGATTTATAACCATATATTTTATGTTATTTACTTAATTTATGATGTTCGGAGTCTTGTATGAGTGTGAGGGCTATGCCTCCGAGTATTTAGTCTTTTTAGGGTTTTCAGATTGAATTAGGATTTCGGGTTGAGTTAGGGTTTCTATTCTTCTAGCGACCTACGATCTTGTCAACTAACCGTTCCTAATACTAGGGTTTGGGTTGGATCGCTGCACAGATTGTTACAAACTTGGTTGTTACAGTTAGGGTCCGGTCTGGGTTGTTACAGTTTGTGTATTGAGGGTTAGAAACTCAAATCATGGTAAGTTATGGGGCTTTATTGGGTTGCAACGCGCTCGAGCAGAGCCCTATCTGCTCGAGCCATCTCATCGCAGAGAGTTTGAGCGCTTGAGTGCCCCTCTAGCTGCTCGATTGGACTGGTTGCGCTGGGCCAACTTCAACTAATCATATCTCCCTCTTTTAAACTCCGAATTGGGTTATTTTTATACTCAAACTGAAGCCCCGAATGTCCTCTTTCCAATGGCACCACTCTCACAATAAAATACATTTTATAGAAAAAGGTATGACTAAAATTGTGAGGGTATGTCAAATTTTATTAACCATTTGTCACCCGTTTTGGCCGAATGTCTTGGAAAAATGTCATTTTCATCATTATGGGACCTTTTTCTCAAATTTCTTGTCCCTTGGGCTATAGATACACCTATATAAATACATTTGGGTTGGGATGCATGTGTTGGACCGGTTGATTAGATTTTACGATGAAAATAGATTTTTTACATAAATGATAGTTTTGAAAGTACAAGATGGGTACTTGTGGGTTGTGACGTGACACAGTCATCATTTAAAATTTCTAAGCATTTAGAAGAGAAGCATGGGTTGGAAACTTGTATATATGCATATGATGGGTGTATTCTATTTTCTTCAAATGATATGATCTCAATTGAATTAATTTTGTGTTGTTGGTACTTTATGAAGTTGATAAAAAAAATGTGAATTATGAGAAATTGTGTATTAAAGTTTATGATGCATGTGACTTGAAAGGAAACTTGAATACTCAAACAGAATATAATCTGAAAATGAAATGGAAAACTTAAAATTGGAATCGAAATGATGACATGGGAATGCGAATGGGGAGAGGAACCAGTTGTGGGTTGGACTCCTGGATTATGAAAATTGAGTGTAACTACGAATAATGAACCGAGTATGGATTTATGTAAATTAATTTGGGCTTAAACAACTCCGCGGTGAAATACCAAAAACTTGGGCAAGATGGTGACCACATGTGCACGTGTTAGCCCCCGAAATGTGGTGATTGCGTCGTGATGAGTTATAGAGCGCCCATTCCACAACGGCTTCGCGTAGCTTGTTGGGGGCGAATGAGATGATGTTTCTATAAGCTGCATCCGACGCTGGTTCATTGAATGTGATACAATTTTTGTGAGAAATCGGGTAATGAAAATGTGATACAGTTTTTGTGAGAAACTGGGTAATGGGATAGTAACACGGTTAATGTGGAGGAAATTAATGTTTTGAAAAACAAAGGCTCAGTGAATGTGAATAATGAAATAAAAAGTTGATGTGATAGAAAATGAATGAATGAATGGGATAAATTTGTGTGCGTGGGTGTGTGCGTGTAAACAAATAATGAACTGGTGAAACTTGCATTTTTACTCCGGTTGCACCCATCACACCTCACCTATCATGCATAACATTTGAGTTAGTCATTATCCTATGAGCTCCGATTGACGTACGTATGCTAAACCATTTCAGGTTCCGAGGATTAGAGGTGATACCAGGGCAAGTGATGTATTTTGGGAAAGGCTAGAGAAAAGATCTAGTGTTTCTTTATATTTTGTGTTATGTTTGTGTATAAATTTAAGTGGATGATTGTAATGATATTATTTTTTGTAAATGAACTCCTGAAAACTAGAAGCATTTATTTGGAATTTGAGTGCTATGACATGAGAATATGGTTGCTCAAAGAAAATCTTTATTTTCCAAATAAGTATTGAACTCAAACCTATAGTAATACAAAAGTTGTAGTTGATGACCTTTATGCAGGACGGTTTGGGCTTCGTTCACTAGTGCCCAGGGTTCAGACTGTGACATTCCCGATGAGCAAGTGCTGAAGATTGAGAAAGATCTGTGGAGCCTCGAACTAATGCAGATACGGGATAGGGATACTCCTCATCACCCCCGATGACTCCCATATTCCTTTAGTTTTTAAGTTGGATTTTGAGGTCACTAACAATCTGGCCGAGTACGAAGCTTACTTAGTTGGATTGGAAGCCGCCTTGGAACTAGGGGCAAGAAAGCTGGAGGTTATAGGAGACTCAAGTTTGGTTGTATCTCAAGCAAAAGGAGGGTGGAAGGTTAAAGAAGAAAAGCTGGTTAAGTACCATCGAGAGCTTGAAATAATGATTCACTGCTTCGAAAGTGTGGTGTTTAACCATGTTCCGAGATTACAAGACAAGTTTGCCGATGCCTTGGCCACTTTGGCGTCAATGATAAACATACCACCCTGGGTAAGGATGAGGCATTTCGAGATTTAACAGAGAGATACACCTGTAATTAGCAACATCGACGTTTCCCAAAAAGCCAACGACAAGCTACCATGGTATGACGACATTTAGAATTTCACTGAAAAAGGGGAATATCCTAACCGAGCTAGTAAAAAGGATTAAAGAGCTATCAGATGACTTGCCGCACAATTTGCAATTTATGGAGAAAAACTGTACAAATGAGGATATCTAGGTGTCAATAAGCTTTGTACCGACACAGAAGAGGGTCGTGAGTAAATGAGAGAAATTCATAGAAGAGTTTGCAGACCTTACATGAGTGGGAGGATGTTGGCAAAGAAGATCCTATGCCAAGGATAATTCTGGATGATAATAGAAATAGACTACCACCAATTCTTCTGGAGATGCCGAAAATGCTAAATCCACGCAAACCTCATGCATATATCGCCGTCTCAACTTTATAACATGACCTCGCCTTGGCCGTTCTCGGTTTGGGGAATCAACGTGATAGGGAAGGTTACACCCAAGGCATCAAATGGACACGAGTTTATTCTCATAGCAATTGATTAATTCACGAAGTGGGTTGAAGCTGCCTCATATTCAGTCCTAAAGGCCTCCAAAGTAGCCAGTTTCATCAAGGAAAATCTCATCTGTCGGTACAGAGTTCCACATGAGATAATTTCTGACAATGATTCCCACTTTTAAGGAGAAGTTTTAGACCTCTTGGAGGAGTATCGGATTATCAGTCATAAGTCTTCATCGTACAGACCACAAACCAATGGAGCCGTAGAAGCCGCAAATAAGAATGTGAAGAAGATCCTACAGAAAATGATGGAAGGAAGGACTAGTCGAAAAAGTTTCCATTTGTGCTTTAGGGATGCCGAACATCAATTAGAACTTCTACTAGAGTAAGGCCCTACTCTTTGGTCTACGAAAAGGAAGCAGTTCTACTTATAGAAATGGAAGTCTTGTCTCTGAGAATAATGGCTAAAAGTAATATCCTGAGTCAGAATGGCAGAAGGACAGCTTCGAAGAGTTACTCCTGTTCAATGAAAGGAAACTTAGAGCCCTATTTCACATTCAAAGATATCAGAGAAGGATAGCTCGGGCATTTAACAAGAGGGTTAAGACTCGAAACTTGAAGGAAGGTGACTTAGTCCTCAAAAAGATCAGAGCTCGAATCATTGAGGCAAGTTCAAACATAATTAGGCTAAACCCTATCTCATCCCGACCTTGATGTCAGGAGGCGTTTCCATTCTTATAGATTTGGACGAAAATATTTTCTCTACACCCATCAACTCAAACAAGCTCAAAAAGTCCTACCCCTGAGGGGAAGCCCGCAAAAGGAGAGCATCAATACTTGAGTGTAACTCGAGCCTCGAACTACGTTATGGCCTGATTCCCCTTTCTTCGGGATACGTAGGCAGCTTCTGTCAGAAATTCAGCCCAAACCTCTAAAGGTGAAATTTCCCCATTGCAACCATGTTTTAAATAGCAGGGTCAATGCAAAACTTGTTTTAAGTTTTTCTAAGAAAAATGGTTATATTGCAAGAATAAAAATCTAAAAGAAACAGTTCCAAAAGTCACCATAAGCCGAAAATGGAGAAACTTTCATTAATAAATTTTACCCAATACAGTTTTCAAAAGCAAGAGAGGCTTATAAGCCCTCATCCTAAGAAATTAAAAAATGGGAAATAAGCAAGATATCTGGATATAGCAAAGTAAAGTCAAGTCATCTTCCTCTTTGCATCTCCTCCTTTTCCTACCATGCGCTCTATCTCCGTTTGAAGCCAAGGCTTGTAACTCGTAAATAACCACTGTCAAAATCCCCATCAACCTGTATACTCAGTCAAGAAGACCAAGCCCGCTGATATTGACCCAAGAAAGGGGCCCAGTGAGGAGAACTGTACAGATGACTCACAACAACCTCGGGGTAGATTTGAGTATGCCTAGACTAACGAAGAATGCGATAAGGATGATAGAAAGTGGAAAGCTTCAAATCGACCAATAGGACCCCCGATTGGCCCACAATCGTAGTAGTCATGGAAGATATCTTCAGCCAGTGGCATAGCCAAGAAATGTCCTCCCTGGTCAAAGAACTTAGGTAATCCTACCAAGTAGCCTCAGAGGAGCACAGACGATAAACATGACGATGAGTGAAGGATTTCATGCTATAGCTGTCAAACATGGACTTCTCCAGCAGATTCACTTTCTTCATCAGCTAGATCTGAGAGAAGCAAAGAAAAAGGAGAGTTTAGTAAAAAAATCTGAGAGAATAAAGAAAAAGGATAGCTGAGTGGAAAAATCTGAGAGAATAAATAAAAGGAGAGCTGGGTGGAAAAACTCAAGAGAAATACAAAAAAATGAGAGTTAAAAGACTACCTGCAGTAGGAGAGCACTACCGGCGAAGTAAGGGGCACCCTTAGTGTGCACTGCATTAAGGCTAAAGAGCGTCTCTGTAACACCTCAGTCCGGACCCTAGTAGTAACCACCTAGGTTGTAATAACCCGGCTCGAACCCTAGTATTAGGGACAGATATACAATGGGAACTTAGGTCGTTGAATGAATGAGAGAAACCCTAACTCAACCCGAAATCCTAAATTTGACCCGGAAATCCTAAAAAGACCAAATACTCAGAGGTAAAACCCTAATACTCAGAAAAATCTCAGGACAGTTTAAGTTAAGCAAATAACATAAAATATGAAATTAAAACTAAAAAATTCTTATAATTAGGGTAAAATGACTTTTTTGCCCTTAGTATAGCAAAAAGTCCTAAAAGTCCAAAAATTTGACACATGGATACCCAAAATCAGATATTTGTATATAATTAATTAATAAAAAAAAATAACAACAAAAATAACCAAATTACCCTTGCATGGACGACCACCTAGGAAAATGTGGCCCAAAAGCTACTTTTTGCCTTTTTAAGCTTAAAAAGGAGAAAAAGATGTATAAATTAAATATTATTTTGTCCCAGTACTTTTTATACAAGTAATATACATAATAACATAATAATATAGGTCAACAAAAGTAAATAAATAATTATTTAAAGTCTCTACACAATAAATAAGTCAAAAAGCCAATTCTAGTCAAACTAGCTTAATTTAACTTAAAAGCCTACACCTATTTAATTAATTGCTATCAAAATTATGATAAATCATGAAAAGGCTAAATTAATTATAAATATATTAATATAATAGATTTTAGTAGATTTAGATACCAAAAAGATACATAAAATTAATATTTTATGCAGTTTCTTTCACAAAATGGTATCAAAACTCAATTTAAACCCTAATTAAATGCAAAATTAGATTTGGAGCCACCCACACCTGCCCTAGCAGACTTCCCACCTACAAAATCTGAATATATAACTCTCAAATATTACCCACCTCCCATGCAACCAACAGGAATTAAGAAAAATTTAAATTAAAGCAACACGTAATTATATCACCATTATAATTTTTCTATAAAAACCAACACTATAATAACCCGGTTCAAACCCTAGTATTAGCGACGGATACATGATAAGAACCTAAGTCGCCACATGAACAAAGGAAAATCTTAAGTAACTCAAAACCCTAATTTTGACCTAAAAACTCTAAAAGAGACCAAATACTCAGAGGCAAAGCCCTAGCACTCAGAAAAGTCTCGGAATAGCTTAAATTAAGTAAATAATATAAAATATTAAATTAAAAATTAAAAATTTCCATAATTAGGGTAAAATAACCATTTTACCTCTAGTACAGCAAAAAGTCCTAAAAATTCAAACTTTGACACATGGACACCCAAAATTAGATATTTATACACAATTAATTAATAAAATATAAAATAACAACAAAAATAGCCAAATTACCCTTGCATGGCCTGCCACCTAGGAATTTGTGCTCAAAAGGCTACTTTTTGCATTTTTAAGCTTAAAAATAAGAAAAAAATGTGTAAATTAAGCATTATTTTGACCCAATACTTTTGTACAAGTAATATACATAATAATATAATAATATAGCTCAACAAAAGTAAACAAATAATTATTTAAAATCTCTACACAATAAATAAGTCAAAAAGCCAATTGTAGTCAAACTAGCTTAATTTAGCTTAAAAGACTACACCTATTTAATTAAGTGCTATCAAAATTATGATAAATCATGAAAAGACTAAATTTATTATAAATACATTAATATAATAGATTTTAGTAGATTTAGATACCAAAAAGATACATGAAATTAATATTTTATGCATTATCCTTCACAAAATAGTACTAAAATATAATTTAAACCCCAAAATAAATACAAGGTCAGATTTCTCTTCCCCAAACAGCCCCAGCTGAATCCCCAAGCTACAAAAGTCTGATTTTGCAATTCTCAAAAGAAGTCCACCTCCCATGTAACCAATCAAAATTTAAGAAAATTCAAAAATTACTTACATGCAATAATTAATCTCCATTAAAATTTTTATTATAAAATATACGGTCAAACACTCTTCTCCCAAATACACATTCGGCTGAGTGAGAGTGAGAGGGAGAAACCAAGAGTTTTCCAAGTGTTTTCAAGAAGAAGGAGAGGAGAAGAAAAGAAAAAGGAAGAAGGAAGGAAGGAAAATCCAAGGAAGGTGCTACAAAGTTAAGTCCAACCCTCTTCTAACCATTTGAGCTTCAAATAAGGTAAGCTACTCCTTCAAACCCTCTTATATTCTCCCCTAAGATACCTCTCAATCCATCTCTATAACAAACCCTAAGAAAACAAAACAAAGAATGAGTCAGAAAGGCGTCATAAGAGTAAAACATGGGCTGTTTGTGTAAGATTGTGTTTTGTATGAGCTTGCCTGTCTATGTTTTTGAGTTTTATGGCTTGTGTGTATTCTGGAGTTTTGGTTTATATGAGTTTATAACATGCATTCAAAGAAAATATGTCAAAAATGTACACAACATAAGCTAAGCAAGCAAAACCCTAAGTAGCCTAATTTTCTAGACTTACTCACTTTCTTCCATCAACTTTAAATCATCATAACTAAATGTAGAAAAATGGTATTAAACTTATTTTGTGTCCAGATCTAGATGTTTGAGTTATCTTTCATACAAAATTTGTTTGAAGTGATTTAGTTGGGTAGAACTCTAGACATCTCATTTTTACATAAGAGTGGCAGATCTTGACCACTCTGAGTTGCAGACCAAAACTCCCTTAGTTAGAGTGAGAGCTGAGCTTAGGTCAAAACATAAAACTTTTATAGGATACATTTATCTTTCTGTTCGCCAAAACTGAGCCAAATATAAGAAGTATTGATGGGTCAAAACACTTCCCAAAGTCTCTATTAAGGTTTAGTGACTGACAGACCTCTCTGTCACACATTTTTGTAGGACCTAAAACCTAACTTTTTAAAAGTCAAATCCAAAAGTGTTGAACATAAAACATGTAGGTAACATATTAGTCAAATTACTGAGAAAGCATCAGCCCAAAGTACCCTTGGATGATACCCTAAAGGTTTTGAGAATTCTCTGTTAAAAACACACTTCGCAGACCCATTTTAGGCTGACTGAACTCTTTTTGTAAATTGGCCAAAATCTCAATAGTTTTCTAAATAACTTGCCTTAGTACAAAACATAAAACTTATAGAGAACACCTTGAACTAAAACCCCACCAAAAATCATAGCCATAGCCCTTGAATTGTTGCCCCAAAACAGTGGGCAACAGAAGCTCAATTCCTATGTATTTCTCTGTAAATTGTTGAACCGTTTTTTACTTAAATTAAGTAAATGACCCCCGTGTCTTAGGATCTAGTAGTAGTGACAAACATGAAAGTTTCAGAAAATATTTTTATCTAGTTGGTGTTAAAAGTTCAGAAATTAAATCAATGTTTAAGAGTTTCAAAACACTGTCACAACTTTAAAATTGGCAATTAAACTTATACCTAAAATTAGCTAAGTGTTCGAATGGTGTGTTACTTGTGAGACTTGAGTATGTGAATCTTATATGAAATTTGTGATTAATTAGTATAAGAAAATAATGCTTTTGATGAAATGAACTCATACCGATGGTTTGATTCTATGTCGCTTAAATTGTGGTTATGCTTCGCATGATTGTACTTAATGCTTTAGCAAGTTATACCATGTGCCATGTCCTGTTTATATACCATGCAATAATTAATTGTACATGAGAGGCATATTACACGTCATGGGCATTTTTCCTTTTCATCTTGGGTTATCAAAGTCCCCTTTGTAACTTTCGATTGGGTTGGGTTATATGAAATTCATTATTCCTGTGGTTTTGAATCTAGGGCGTCCATGGTTGCCAATGATTTGGGAAGTTGCTATAAAGAAAAAGGGGTTTATTATGAAAAATGGGTTAACGCACCAAGGATTCGTCACTAGCCTTTTATTTCGGTAATTTAGACTTTGAGTTGACGCCAAAGGATCATTCTTGTACTTAAGGTTGATTTTGTGCGCAAGTAATCTGGTTAGAGAACTTGGAATAAGGATGGATGGGTTGTAATAAGGATGAAACTGGCTTCCCCACGTTGTTGCCATTGAGCAAAACGGCTGAGGCATGAAGCCAAGGCGAGCGTTTACCTTTCGCAACGAGGCAAGAAGATGTTTAGCGGTCAAATTCCCATTAAGTCTACTCTGCAAATCCCAGCGTGGAATTCATAATACTGTTCTAGAAGTACTTGGGGTTGGGCATTTGTATTGCATCTATTTGTATCACGCACTCACACTTCTGTTCTTATATGTGCTCATCTTGTTGAAAATGATAGTTTGCCTATATCTCTGTTCTCTTAACTTTGCATTGGGTGTTATACGATATGTATTATAGAATATCTTGTCGTGAGTTTGTTAAACGGTTTAGAGAATTTGCTTCTAAGCTCCGACTCATGGCATTCGTGTCACAGGTGAAAAAGAATAGTTCGAGGAAGGCGCATTAGTTGCGGAAGGAGACTTTGAAGAAGGGGGAGAGTGGCAGGAGCAGGTTGATCCCAACGACGTAGTTTGAAGACGTAGGATATTTCTTTTGGTCTTTTTGTTCAGTTTTCCACAGACATGATGTAACTTCTATTATGTTTTCTGGATGACTGCTTATTAAGTATTTTGAACAAATTATGAATGGTATATGATGTAATAGTTACCTTGTGTATTTATAAATATTCGGCTAGAATATGTCCCTTATTTATAGTTATATATGTCCCGATATACCCGGGAAACGGGGTGTCACAAACACACCAAACACCTATTCTCTACATGCATTTTTGGGTGAGAGAGTGAGAGACTAAAATTTTCTAAGTGTTCTAAGAGAAAAGAAGGGGGGAAAAATGAAGGAAGAACAAGGAAGGAGGTAGGAGAGATCAAGGAGAAAGCATTAAAGCAAAGTTCAATTCTTCTTCAACCTTTTTAGTATCAAAAGAGGTAAGTAAATCCCCTAAAACCTTATAATATTCTCCCATAATATATCTAACACCCCGGTCTGGACCCTAGTTATAACCACCTAGATTGTAACGACCCGACCCAAATCCTAGTTGTAACAGCCCGGACTCTAACTACTCGCGGAACAATCGAAGCCCAAATCCTAGTATTAGAGACGGATAAATAATGAAAACCTAGGTCGCTATATGAACAAGAAAAACCCTAATTAGCCCAAGAAACCCAAAATAACAAGAAACCCGAATTATGACCCGAAAACTCTAAAAGAGACCAAATACTCATAGGCAAAGCCCTACCACTTAGAAAAGTCTCGGAGCAGCTTAGATTAAGTAAATAACATAAAATATTAAATTAAAAATAAAAAATTTCCATAACTAAGGTAAAATGACCATTTTGCCCTTAGTATAGCAAAAAGTCCTAAAAATCTAAAATTTGACACATGGACACCCAAAATAAGATATTTATATACAATTAGTTAATAATATATAAAATAACAACAAAAATAACCAAAATTCCCTTGCATGGCCGGCCACCTAGGAGTTTGTGCCCAAAAAGTTAATTTTTGCCTTTTTAAGCTTAAATATGAGAAAAAGATATATAAATTAAGCATTATTTTGACCCAATATTTTTTATACAAGTAATATATATACTAATATAATAATATAGCTCAGCAATAAAACAAATTATTATTTAAAGACTCTACACAATAAATAAATTCAAAAACCAATTCTAGTCAAACTAGCTTAATTTAACTTAAAAGTCTACACTTATTTGTCCAATTGCTATCAAAATTATGATAAATCATGAGAAGACTAAATTAATTATAAATACATTAATATAATAGGTTTTAGTAGGTTAGGTACATAAAATTAATATTTTATGTAATTAAATACACAAAAATACACCAAAATATAATTTAAAACCCTAATAATTACCAAAATAGCTTTTTATCTTCCCAAAGACTACATAGTCGAACCACACTGCCCCAAAATCTGAATTTGTAAGTTTATAATAAAGCCCACCTCCCATGCAACCAATGAGATTCAAAAAAATTTCAAAATTTAAATTTTTGTAATAATTAATCCCCATTTACATTTTCTTCTATAAAAACATGGCCTAAGCCCCTCCATTCTCCTTCATGTGGTACGGCCGAGAGGGTGAGAGAGAGAGTACAAAAATTATCTAAGTGTCCTAAGATAGAAGAAGGAGAGAAGAAGAAAGAAGGAAGGAAGAGAAAGGAAGAAAGGCTCAAGGGAGGTACAACAAAGCTAAGTGGTATTCACCTACAATCATTTGAGTTTCAAATAAGGTAAGAAACTCCCTTAAACCTTCTGATTTTCTCCCCCCAGATACCCCTCAATCTATCTCTATAACAAACCCTAACAACATAAAACAAAGAATGAGTCAAAAAGGCGTCGTAGGAGTGATTTAGGGACTGTCTATGTATGAGTAAGCTTAGTATGTATTTGCATGTGTGTGTCTTTGAGTTTTATGGCCTAAACATGTTATGGAGTTTTGGTTGATGTCATCTTGTGACATGCATGCAAAGAAAACATGTTAAAAGGTACACAACATAGGTTAAGCAATCAAAACCCTAAGTAGCCTGATTTTTTAGACTTACTTTCTGCCACCTACTTTAAATAGTCATAACTGTTAGAACTAGGCAACCCAAGAGGGGGGGGGAGTGAATTGGGTCTTTTTTATTTTAAAGGAATTTTAAAACCTTTTCAGAAAACTTTTAATATTGCAATAAGGAAAGGTATGCAAGAATATAATCAATGCAACTATTAAAAGATGAGGGATAGAGAAAAA
>JAUMHN010242062.1:0-19990 GCA_032360265.1 Heliamphora ciliata | reverse complement strand
AATATAAATATGAAATCACGAATGCAAAAACATCTCAAATGTTTCTCATTAATATGCCAGGGATCAAGAATAAAATATCTAAAAAGCATGACTTTTCATTATACATTCCTAACAATCCCGCTCCTATTGAGCGTTATGACAGAAAGTTAAAAACTTTCTGGGCAGGACCGCTCGAGCAGTTTGTCTGCATGGGTTATATCAAGTGGCAGCTAATGGTATTAGTTTGTGGACCCAATCTTATCCAACAAGCTTCCCTCTCTCTCTCTCTCTCTCTCTTTAAAGAAAAATCAAAACTTCAGCTTTCTCTCTAATTTTTGGCTTAGTTCGGGTTCGATTTTTGGTGTTGTGATAGTCAAACGACGATACACTCGCCGTGGGCTTCACGTTTTTCCGAGTAGAATCTCGTTTTGACAACTTTTGTTTTTTTTTTTTCTGTATTTAAAATTTTGAGTTTTTAACTCTCTACGGTAGGATTCTAAACTATCTTGCGTTAAATGGGTGTTACGTGTGATTATGTGCATTTTTACCGCTTAAAATACTATAAATATCGAATTTTGTGTTTTAAACCGTGTTTGGTGAGATAAAAAACATGTTAGGCTTTTTTCTTGGTTTTTTACAAAGTTAGTGAACGTATGTGTACCTGATTATAAAAAAGACGAGTTTTCAAAATCGAATGAATTTATGTATATGTTGTCAAACATGGTTTTGGGAGGTGTGGAGCTAATCCTTGGAGTTGAGCCGTGGTTTCAACGTGTGGTTGATGACTTAGTGTCTTTAAATGTTTGTGCATGGCTGGCTGTGTGCCTCTCTTGATGTACAACAACTGTGTGTAATTTGGGATTTAATTGCTCCTACGGTAAAAGACCGTAAAAAATTGTATAATTGGGGTAGTACTTGTCATTCAGTGAAAGACCGTAAAAAAGTGCAAAGTGTAAAGGAATTATCATTGGCTGTGGAAACCTGATGGAAATTAACGTTTGTTTCTTTATTGAATTGTTGAACGTTAGTGGATTATATAAAAATATGTGATTTTAAAGATGAAAAATCATTTTGAGACTTATAACGTCAAGTTGTTTATATAATCTGTGATTACATGTTGCACTTTTAATTCATGCTAGTCTATGTTTTATTGGATTTCGGCTCACGTTATGAGATTTTAAACATTTTAGATGAAAATGATCACGTAGCTTGTTCTTGAGGAGCCCCGGAGGTGGCAAAGGGAAAACTCTTTATTTTGTATTTCGGTAGTTGTTATCGATTTTGTTAATGGATCATGTAATGATGTAATATGTCTTAGATTCGAAAGCATATATTTTGTAAGTCTTAAGGCCATGTTATTGATGTATGAATGCTTGTATGATGATGAGAGGAACCATGGATTGGTTGTTTTAAATTTTCATAGTTGAATGAAATGGTTTTCGGTTGATTTTATGTTTTTCATCAACTCTTGTGCCTCAGGAAAAGTTTTGAACAATGTTTTAGCATGTTTGTGGTTGCTTAGTCAGGCCTTGAAACTTTTGAAAAAGTTAGAAAAATGGTTATGTGTTGGGTGTTAAAGGTTGGATTTTGAAAAACATGATTCAGAGTCAGACTGATCGATGGACCGCTCGAGCGGTTAATGTACGTGAACTCTTGGTTATTTTGCAGGCCGTGGGAAAAATAGTGTACAGGTTAGGACTACTCGAGCACTCTTTAGACTGATCGAGCGGTCTTGGCAAAATCTAAAAATTTTGATTGTTTTGTTTTTAAACCTTGGTTCTTGGGGACCTCTCCCTTATTTTTTTTGAGTTTTTTTTATTTAAATTAAACTCTTGAAAGTGGGTTTTTCAAAAGTTTTAAATTTATTTTTGGCTTACGGCTTGGACCCATTTGGGTTTGGGTGGTTTCGGTGGATCTTGGTATCATGAAATGAGTTTTCTTGGATGGTTTACGTGCCTCGGGTTTAAAGAGTTGAGAGAGAGAGAGAGAGACTTGGTGTCATGTAAGAAAACTTTGAAATCATTACGCCACTTGTCCCACATCTCCTATTTTCTTTATTTCTTTTGCATCTCTCTTTGCAACCGAAATTCTGATTTTATTTACCACCTTTACCAAAATTCAAGAATCCCCATTATTCATTTTAGCTTTCAAAAAGTATCACCATAGCTGTTTACAACATCTCTTTTGGAAAAAAAAATTATTTGATTTAGTTTTAACACATGCTTCTTTCATATGTATATTTTAAACATGAAATAATTTTCTTACACAAATAAATACAGGGTGCAAAACATATCTTAATTATCTCAACTATCTAATTAGGATTAAAAAAAAACAATTTTACCCTTATTAATTTTATACTTATTTTAAACAAAATAGTATATACATATACATTTAATGTCCCATATATACAACAAAATTATCACATCAAACCCATCACAATTCCCTTGGGCAGCCCTATCCCTTCCCATAGGACACTTTGGCAATCAAATCGCCTTTTTCTTTCATCCTTTCATCATCACACGTACACATTTTGAGTCTTTATATTCAGCCTATCTTCCTTGGCGGAATCACTCGAAGAAATATGATGCGATAGAGTGTGTAGAGAGAAGAAGGAAATAAAAGAGGAAGAAAAAGAAGAATAGTTCTACGTAAGATGTTCTAAGTATTCTTGAGGATGTTTGAAACTTTAAGGAGGAAGATCGACTATTAACCTTTCTTCATCATCACCCTCAACTATTTTTTTTTTCTTCACATCTAAAGGTAGACATGTCTCTGAAAACTAGTTTTCTTAATTACCCAAAAAAAAAAACTAGTTTTCTCCTCTCTTTTTGTTTGGATGCAAATAAAATATTTTCTCTCCTACTTTCTTTCTTTTTTTTTTTCGTAAAGGTCATGTTGTCCCCTTTTCTTTCTTGAGCCTTTAAAAATATTTTTCTTTGGCATCTTAGATCTAAACTGAGTTTTAAACTTACATACAAATATAGTTTTAAAGTGGTTTAAGCTTGCATGCATAGTTTAAGACTTCAAAGGAATAATTATTCATGCTTGAAGTTATTCTCTGTCCAGTTTTTGTTTTCTATTTTATTGTTGCATGCTTCATTTAAAATAGCAACACATTATTTTGCTATAAATTTCTAACTAGGGATACTTATGCGTCTAGCTAACTAGGGATACTTATGCGTCTAGCATATGTGAAATTTTGCTTGATTTTGAGATAGATTTTTTCATACCTAAAGTTCTTCGAATATGGTTATGCTATGTTCAGAACAACTGACTTTTCCAGAGTACCACTTTTCATTGAAAACTTCTTCTGAGTGAAACTATGACGATCTATGTAGAGGATCAGGATTGGGATTTACTGGTCCCGTCCAAGCTGGCTGTGACGTCAGGAGAGAATGCCACGTGTGAGCCTGCACAAGAAAAGGGTAAGATGCTCGCCGGTGGCTTTATACCGATAGACCATCCGACGATCAAATCAGGCAAGGGGTTTTAAGAGAAAGAAGAGCTTGAGAGTAAATTTGAGCAGAGTTTTGGCTAGTAAAAGAGAACCTACCTTTCATCTTCAACTTGTTGGCTATTTATAGGTAGAAAAAGACTTGACCTGCTCATGGAGTCCGACCCGACCCGAGCAGGTCGGGTTGTACCTCTTCTCTTTGATCAATGCATAACAATTAATGTCTTGATGGTGACTTGTCAGTGCCATCATTGAATATCTCTGCAAATGCCTTTTGTCATGTCTAGATGTCCATCAGTATTCAGGTCTGGCTTGGGCTAAGCTGCAGGCCTATATGGGGTAGAGCTAAGCCTCCCTTATTTGACCACCTTACCCCTGTGTTGGCCTATTTATTACCGATATTTCGTCACCGTAACACCACTTCACGGATTTGTGTACCGCGGGACACAACCTCCTACGTCATCCATCCAGCTCGGCCCAGGGATTCAAGCATCCTGCTTTGCTCGGCATGAATGCCGAGCATCCTCATAATGGTGCTGAGCACCATGTCCTCGGGACTTGGGAGCCGAGCTATCGTTTGAGCTCAGGGCTTAGGCCCTGTAGCCTCAAGAGCTCGGATACACTGCCGTATAGCTCGGCATGTTGCCCGAGCTGATGCGGACATGCCGAGGATCGTCCCGTGCTGATGTGGATTGCTACGCTGTACGGCCCTCCACGTGTGCTCGATGTGGCCTAGGTCAGAACTTGATCCCCCTCACTCTAAAATCTCAATAACATCTAGTGCGACATGAAGAACTACATTTGTGGAAAACTAAAGAAAAACTACCTCTTCATACATTAAGAACAAAAAATAAACAAGTAGTTTAAAATTACACTATCATAAAATTAAGAAAAGCTACTACAAACTTGACATATTCTACATACAAATAGATAAAACAACAGAAGTTCGCAAATGGATCAAATGAGCCACCACTCCACTTCATCCAATGAGGCCTGGAATTTTGGGACATCAAGAATATAATTATAGTAAGTAAAATTATGCTTTTGAAAAAAACTTCAATAATTCCATGCATAGAAGATTAAGTCGCCATTACATCCCATCATTTGAATGTACTTAAATCTTTAAATATTACATCCGTTTCAAAAATAAACTTTCTATCACTTAATCAAAAGGAAATTGAGATGGGTATAATGGTTTATCCGCACTTTCTAAATAATTCATGGCTCTACCATTCTTCCATGTTGCCTTTCTCCTCATCCTCCTCTTCTCCATCATCTAGCATAAAACGCCATAAGCTGCAAAGCCCAAAAAAAATCCCTAAACCTTATCTTAACCTTATCTTTCTAACACAGGTATTACACATAACCTATAAGCATACAACATGAGATCATTATATAAGAAGAGTTGCATGTATGAGTTTAAACATGCATGAGACCAACTCCACGAGATATGGCACAACGAACTAGGATCCTTTTGCCGAAAGAATCATTCTACCTAAGGACTTGGAAGAATTGAACACCAAAGCCATTAATTAATCCTCCTTGTAAAGTAATGACTACTGTAGAGGATAATGATTGGGATCTATTGATCCCGTTCAAGCTGGCTGAGATGTCAGGGATGTATGCGACGTGTTTACCTGCACAAGAAAGGGGTGAGATGCCCATCGGTGGACCCTCCGACATCGAGCCAGGCAAGGGTTACAGAGAGAGAAGAACTTGAGAGAGTATGTTAACAAAGTTTTGGCTAGTGAAAAAAGTGAGCATACCTTACATTCTGAGAGTGTTGGCTATTTATAGGAAGAAATATACTTGACCCGCTTGTGGAGCTTGACCCTACCCGACCCGAGCAGGTCAGGTTGTACTCCCTCTCTCTGATCAATGCATAACAATTAATATCATGATGGTGACTTATCAGTGCCATCATTAAATCTCTCTGCAAGTTCTTTTTGTCATGTCAAGATGCCCATCAGTACTCAAACCTAGTCTAGGCTAATACAACCTTCTCCAACTCCGTAGTTCTTAGAGTTGGTCCAACTTCTATTGATCCCTTATCATCAAATCACTTTTCTGATACATGTATCAACTCGAGTAACAACCAGCTCGGATTTAGGGGTTGCACAGCTCGTCCTGCTCGGACTTGGATGCCGAGCATTCTCTTTCATGATGCCGACCACTTAGTGTCTAAGGTCGAACTCCTCTTGAGCTCGGAGTCGAGATCGATTACTCGGACTCATCTTGTGCCAAGTTCTATGGACCTCAGACACGTCTTCCGTATAGCTCAGCTCACGCCCAAGCTAGCATGTGTATGCCAAGGTGCGTGTCGTGGTTGAAAGGCCCGTTATGCTATACGGCCTTCCATGTGTGCTCCACGCGGCTCTGGTTGGACTTGATCCCCCTCAATTGCCCCATCATCTTGCTGTTGCTCGAGAACTCGAGCTGCTAGAAGATGATGTAATGCTTTTTCTTGATTTTCCGCTTCGCCCTTTGATCGGGAGTCTTGTTGAGCAAGCTTCACTCAGATACTGTCCCTTAGCCTTCTTATATGCCAACTGTCCTTTTTGCCACGTGTTGAGACCCTACCGGCTCTGCAGCGCATTTAATATGCGCATTAAATGCATACGGCGTTAGCTGTACCTTGGGTACAGAAACGTCACAGGAACGTCTGTCATCGTTTTCAATAAATGTTAATTGTTGGGATTAATTACAATGGGGTGCTTAGACACGTTAATTGACGCTGCTCGGGGCTATGGTCCGAACATCGATGTGACGGATCAAGCACCAAGATCTAATCGGATTAGCGCTGCTCGAGTGGCGCACAGCTCGCATTAAAGGCACATTAAATGAATACGGTGCGCGTTTACTACATGCGCCATTAATGGCGCCCCTTGGCCCTTCATTTGAAAACGCATGAGAAGCTATAAAAGGGGGAGGGAAACAACTTCTCCTCCTTTTTATGAACCATCTCCTCCTTGGCACTTAGGCGATTTTCGGCAACCACCTCTTGCAGCTCCGGCGACTGTTCTTCCCACTTCTCCGGCGTTTAACCTTTTCTTCTACGAACGTATTAAGGTACTCTACTCTTTTCCCATTTCTTTTCTTTTAGTTACAGTTTCCGTATTACCGCTGTCGTGCCAACTTCTGATGTCTTCGCCGCCGCCGCTTTCGGTGGCGATTTTGTATACACATACTTGTCATACGGGTGATATCACACACACCTATACACATACATATACGAAAACACGAATACATGCAGGAGTTTATATGAATTTCAATACTCGAAGTATTAGCCTGCTCATCTATTTTCTTTTTTCCTTCCTTTTTTTTTCTTTTCTTTTCTTTTTATCTTCAAATGCAAAATGGGGCGTCTTGCGAGGTATGTTGACACACCAGAGGCTTTGGCCGAGCTCAGCTGAATTCGGTCCATCCCTGACGATGTTACCATATGCCGGGCAACCGATAAGGATACTTGGACCACTGAGGATCCCGGGGAGGCCGTGTTCCCCGTTGTGGCCCTTGTGGAGTCCAGACTTGAGTTTCCCCTCCCGAGCGTCATGAGGGAAACTCTTTCCCTTTATTGGTTGTGCTTGGCATAACTCACCCCCAATTTCTTCTCCATTCTGATGGGGATAGTGTTACTGAATAGTTATATGGGCATCGACCTCGGTGCTCGAGAAATTCAGTACTGCTACTCCATCTCGGAGACATCCAAGGGTCAAAACAGATACTACCTTAAAGCTAAGGAGAACCGAAACATAGTGGTCGAGCTCAAGAACTCGCACAAGGGTGATTTAGATGATTTCATAGTGGTCGGGGGGAACTGGCAGCTCGACCCTGGCGTCCACGACCCCCGTGCACAGCTCTGCCCCACGAGAGCTGGACCCCCAGGTAGCCGAGCTCCTACCCTCTAAGCTCTTCATACCTCTATATTTCACTATCTTGTTATTATATGCCGAGACCTGATGCCATGTTATATTTTCAGGTGCTTACTGCAATACCTCCGCTGGCAAGGACAAGAGGGACCGCAGGGAAGGTTGGATAAATTTTGCGCACCTCCAACGTGTGTTGAACTGGGATAGAGACGTCCGCGTGTTCAAGAGGCTTTTCAACAGGGAGCCAATTCGCCCCAAAGAGCTCAGGCATCGCCTGGTGCCTGTGGAGGAAGCCACTGTAGAGGGTGGTCAGAGCACGGGAGCCTCTACTTCCAGCGCAGTTAGCGGTATAACTTTTCGCTCTCAAAGCTCGGTAACCCATGATGTTCTTCAAGCGATAGATATGTCACAAAGAAATTTGTTCGACCTGCTCGGGAGTGTGCCACGAGTGACGCCAAGCACCCGCGCAGGGATAAGAAGCTCCTCCACACAACCTCCAAGGCCGACCACCACCGCTCTTGCCTCGGCCATTACTCCACCCCCTGCACCTGTTCCTCCAGTTCCATCATGGACTTCTAGGAGGAGGAGCTCATCATCGGAAGTTACCGAGCAGGAAGTACACCGCGGGGTTGAAGCCCCTGCCCCTCCAGCAGTACCGAGCCGAGCAGAAGGCTCAACTCAGCCAAGCGAGGTGCCCATTGTCCTTTCCCCATCATATCGTGGAAAGGCCATTACTGCTTAGGACTTTGTGCAGGAGAGCCACCACGTGGCCTGGGCCCTGGCCAAGACCTTGTGCCTTCAAAAGGACAACGAGGCATATGCGGCCATCCCTTCTTCCTCCCTGACCAAACAGGATGCTCAGCACCATATTGCGGTATGAACCCAGATCATTGTCACTTAGTTGTTTTGTTTGGTTTCTCTTCTTTTGGTTTGACATCATCTCTACTGTTGAGCAGGGCCTCCAAATGGGCATGGAAGCTACCGCTCGGTGCAGCCAGTTACAGGAGAAACACGATGCTCTCCATGCCGAGGTGCTGAAGCTCAAGGAGGACGTCAAAGTCCTCCAGGCTCAAGTTAGCGAAGCTTGCTCTGTGAAAGATGATGCCGAGATACGGGCCACCAGAGCACTGGATACAATAAAAGAACATGATGCCAACCTGGCTTCGATGATCAGTTGGCTGGACGAAGCATCTAGGGCCAAAGCAGACATCGAATGGGAGAACGCCGAGGTTCGTGCAACCAACACCCGTGTGACGAAGGAGTGGTTCGAAGAAGGATACGATAAGGCCGGGGAAGTCTATGCTGCCTAGGTGATGAGCATGCAAAATTTGATATTCAAAATGGGATGGGACGCTGCTCTCATTGTGGCACTGGTCGGGCCAGAATCTGAGCTACATAGGGTGGTGCCCTAGATACAGCCAACTGTCCCCTTTCCCGACTAATTAGCCCACCTCCTTGGGATAGCAATCCCTCTAGGCCCTGTTACCGAGGTCGAGCCAATCTCGACAGTTCAAGTTGGTCCTCCTCCTCTATTTGATCAGCAATTTAAGGCACCTCATCCTCCTCCCTAATACGCTCCAGATATTCAACCCCCTTTTCCTGGCCAGTCGTCTGACGCACCTGAGGTTGGGAGTGAGTTTGAAGAGCTCAAGCCCCTCTGGCCTGTAAGGGGAAGCTCTACTGCTAACACTACGGTGGACCTCACCTTAGGGGATGAGGAGGCCCAAGCCGAAACCCAAGACGAGGACGTGCGAACCGGGGATCCTCTTGCTCAGGGGGAGAGTGAAGGGACAATTCATGACCAAGACTAGTAGTAGCCTGGAGGAGCCGCTCGGGATGACTAGCTCAATGTTTTTTGTTAAATTTCTTTTTCACTTTGCATTGCATGGCCTCAATCCTTCTGTGAGGTCGGCATGCCTCTACTCTGTATACAATTTCATTTCATTAATGAAAAGGAATTTCTGTTCGATCTCTTGCAACTGTTGTTCTTATATTGCTCTTGCACTTGCCTGTTCTTTGCTTTTAATCTTTAATTTTTATGCAAGTTAGTTTTTATGCAAGTTTATGAAGCTTGACCTCATACCGTTTTGTGAGGCCGAACAGTCTCTAATCACATTGAGATTGTAACGAACTGAGCTGCTTAGCAACTTCACAAGATCACCCGATCACTTGGAATTAATTCAAGCTGTACAGTATATGATCGAGCAAGTCTTCTTGTGACCCAGGAATGAGATGTAGAAATCTCAAAGTTGACCCAGGAATGAGATGTAGAAATCCCAAAATCACCAAGTCCTTTAAGGTCGGCTCAGGATTTTTTTGCTCGGTCATACTGACGCTGTCCAGTCGAGCTGTATCTTTCTTGCCCAGGCATGACTCGAAGTCGTCTGGGACTTTTATTGGCTAGCCTAGCTAGGACTTTCTTGTCCATGCATGACTCGAAGTCATCTGGGACTTTTATTGCCTAACCTAGCTTGGATTTTCTTACCCAGGCGTGACTCGAAGTCATCTAGGACTTTTATTGCCTAGCCTAGCTAGGACTTTCTTGCTTAGGTCGGGCCTAGCTTGCCATCAAGGGGGTCCTTTGTGTTAAGGAGGACCTTACTGAGAACCAGCTCGCCGACCTGGAAGCTCTTCTGGTTCACCCGTCTGTTGTAAAATTTTGCAAGTTGCTGGTGGTAGGTCGCCAGCTTGACCAGAGCCTGCTCTCTTCTTTCCTCGGCCAGGTCCAAGTCCCGAGCAATGCTAAGGTTGTTATTCCCAAACTCGAAGGCTTTAGTTCTAATGGTGGGTAGCCCGATCTCGAGAGGGATAACAGCCTCCAAGCCATAGGCCATGGCAAACGGTGTCTCCCTTGTAGAACTCCTTGGAGTTGTTCGGTAGGCCCATAACACAGAGGGGAGCTCATCCACCCATTTTCCTTTGGCCTTCTCCAACCTTCTTTTCAGCCCGGATAGAAGTGTTCTGTTAGAGATTTTTGCTTAGGCGTTGCTCTGAGGGAACGAGGGTGTTGAGAAATAATTTTTTATTCCCAGACCCGAGCAGAATGTCTTGAATAAGTTGCTGTCGAATTGCTTCCCATTATCTGTAACTATGGCACGAGGAATACTAAACCTGGTAATGATGTTCTTCCATAAAAACTTCTTCGCGTCCACGTCTCTAATGTTAGCTAAGGGTTCAGCCTCCACCCATTTGGAAAAATAATCTGTTGCTACAATTAGGAACTTTTTATTGTTGGGTACCTTAAGCAATAGACCAACAATATCCAACTCCCATTGAGCGAAGGGCCATGAGTTGGTGATCGGGCTAAGCTCCTCGGCTGGCTGCCTGTGCAAGGGAGCAAATTTTTGACACTTCTCTCACTTCTGTGAATACACTTGGGCATCTTTTTGCATATAGGGCCACTAATAACCATGGCTTATTGCTCGGTGCTGACCCCCACATATCCCTTCATGAAGCTCGAATAGAAAGTCTTTGACCTTGTTCGGATGGACACATAATAGATAGGGCCTTGAGAATGATCTTCTATATAACTGACCCTTATGAGATAGCCAAAATCGTGCTGCCTTATACCTGATATTGTGAGCTTCCTTCTTGTCTTCGCGAAGTTGACCATCATTGAGGAATCTAATGAGGGTATCCATCCAGCTCGGCTCCTGGTCTTCTTCAATGGCACAAACCTGTCGAGCTGTCATCTCAATGCTCGAACTCTCCGATTTTGTACTTTCACTATCCTCTTTTGGCTAAGCTCGGTTGCCGAGGCTAAGGCTGCTAGGGCATCGGCGTGAGAGTTTTCTTCTCTACTGACCAGCCCGATCTGTACCTCTTCAAAGCCCTTAACCAGCTGGAGTGCTATGGACAGATAGGAAGCCATTCTGTCATCCCTTGCGTTGTACTGCCCAGTCATTTGGTTCACCGCTAACTGGGAATTGCAAAAACTTTCAACTTCCTAATGCCCAGGAGCTCAGCGTTCTTGAGCCATGCGAGCAATGCTTCATACTCATCTTTGTTATTAGACGCTGGGAATCCCAACCTGATAGAATGCTCTATTACTGATCCTACTGGGGAGATGAGGACCACCCCTGCTCCAGAGCCTTTCTGATTTGACGCGCCATCGGTGTATAACCTCCATTGGGCCTTGGATTCCCCATTTTTTGTTCCTACTTGGTCATCATTCCCCCCATCTCAGACTCAAGTGTGGTTGAGTTCGAGCCGTGTAGCATGCTCAGTTTGGAAAATTCAACGATAAAATTCGCTAGGACCTGCCCCTTGATTGCTGGCCATGATTGGAACTCGATGTCATATTCCCCGAGCTCCACTCCCCACTTGGCAATTCTTCCAGACAAGTCAGCTCGACTCAGCAAGGCTTTAAGTGGATGTATAGTCAAAATGACAATTTTGTGTGCCTAAAAGCGCTGTGCCGGCTTTCGAGGTGCCATAACCAGAGCTAGAGCTAGAGCTAGAGCTAGCTTTTCCAGAGGTAAGTATCTAGTCTCGGTGTCGAGGAAGGTGTGGCTGACATAATAAATGGGAAGCTGCTCGGCGGTGTCCAGCCTAACCAGGACGGCACTAGCCACATGTTTTGACACTGTAAGGTACATATACAGCTCCTCCCTAAATAAGGGCTTGGACAGAAGAGGAGCCGCGGTTAGGTACTCCTTCAATTGTTGGAGTGCCTGATCACACTCCTCCCTCATATAAAATTCTTGCCCTTTTTGAACAATTGAAAGAAATGATGGCACTTATCTAATGATCGGCTGATGAATCTGTTTAGAGCTGCTGCCATCCCTGTCAGTCGCTGTATTTTCCTAACTGTCTTTGGGGGTTGTATGTTCTGAATTGTAGCTATTTGGTCAGGGTCTGCCTCGATCCCCCTTCTGCTGATCAAGTGTCCCAGGAACTTGCCCGACTGTACACCGAACGCACATTTTGACGCATTGAGCCTCAGTTTGTAGGTTTTCAACACCTCGAAGATGTTGCTTAGGTCAGCCAAATGATCTTGTTCTTGCTCGGTCTTACTACCATATCGTCTATGTAAACTTCGATACTCTAGCCTAACATAGGTTGGAATATCTTAGTTACGAGCCTCTGGTAGGTTGTCCGAGCATTCTTTAAGCCAAAGGGCATGACCTTGTAGCAGTATAATCCCCTGGAAGTGATGACACTGGTCTTTTCTTGATCGTCTAGGCTCAAAGCTATCTGGTGGTAGCCCCTATAGGCATCCAAAAAACTCATTGCTCCGTGTTCAGCTGTCGAGTCCACTAACTGATCAATCTTAGGAAGTGGGAACGAATCTTTAGGGCAGGCTTTGTTCAGGTCGGTGAAATCAACACAAACCCTCCACTTCCCATTTTTCTTCTTCACGACAACAATGTTTGACAGCCATTGGGGGTACTACACCTCCCTTATTGCCCCTGCCTCGAGCAATTTTTCAACCTCCTCTGCTACGGCCTCCGAATGTTGAGCCGAAGACCTCCTTTCGCGCTGGACTATCGGCTTGTGTGAGGGGTCCATGTTCAACTTGTGGTGCATTACTTCTGGGTTAATACTTGGCCTCTCATAGGGAGTCCAAGCAAATACCTCCACATTTGATTTGAGGAAGCTCACCAAGTCGGTTTCATCTTGCTCAGACATATGAGATCTGAGCAGGAAGAAACGATCAGGGTTGTCGTCATTCAATATAATCGTCTTTAGTGGCTCCACCACTTTTTCTATTGGTGTTCTCCACACGTCTTCCAGGAGTGGCCTGTCTTGAACTTCAACCACACACATCTGCTCATCGCTGGACGAGCCTGTTTTTTCTCGAATTGCAGCCATAAAACATTGCTTGGCCGCTGCCTGATCTCCTCGGATCGTTTCCACACCCCTAGCAATTGGGAACTTCAGGACTTGATGATACGCTGAGGGGATGGCCTTAAGTTGGTGAAGCCAGGAATTCAATATTCTTGATCTCAGAGCCTGCCCTGACCGACAGTGTGATTCTCCCCATTGACAAGACAGGTTGACCATTGAACTCGACCAACGGGGTGTGACATTTCAACAAATTCTCTTTCTTAAGCCCTAACTTATAGAAATGGTCGGCATGTATAACCTCCGCCGAGCTTCCTTAGTTGACCAAGATACGCTTCACATCATACCTCCCAATCCGGAGGGTTATAATGAGCGCGTCATTGTGCGGGTATTCAACCCCTTTCAGGTCAGCATTAGTAAAAGTCACGTCTCCTGGCAAGAACTCACTGCTTGGAAACTTTCTTTTGCCCGGACTACCTTGCCCGAGCTGGGTCTGCATAACCTCGCGTCGATGTGCCCTATTCCGGCTTTCACCCCTTGTCTCATTCGACATCTCCGGCCCAGGGGATGCATGTATGACATTAATAATTCTCACGGGTTCCTCTACTCCTCTACCCTGCTCGGCATGAATGTGTTGTTCAGCTCGGGTCTTTTCCTTATCGATGTACTGGCCGAGGTTTCCTGCCTTCACCTGCTCAACCAGGAACCTCTTGAAGGTCCAGCAACGATCTGTGTAATGCCTATGCTCTCTGTGGTAAGCACAGTGTTTCTTCTCATCTCGCTTGCTGGGATCAGTGAACATCTTTGGTGGCCAGACAAACCATGGTTTATCTTTAATCTAGTTGAGGAGCTTGTGAATGGGCTCTTTGAACACGGTATTGGCAACTTCATAAGCTTTGTTTGGCCTCTCGCGCTCCTTTTCCCGATCAGGCCTCTTCTTGGTCTTCTTATTCTCCTTCTTCTTTATTCGGGCTCCCTTCTCCACTTCCTGGGCAGGCGCTTCATTACTCACGCCTCCCATATCCTCCTCGACTTTGGAGTACTGCTCGATTCACAACATCAGCTCAGTCATGCCCTGAGCAGGCCTCTTGGTCAAGGAATGCCTCAATTTGTGGGTTTTATCCAACCCCAACTTGAAAGAGGCCACGACAAGCTGCTCATTGCAATCATCAATGTCGTTAAAGGTCTCCCAGTAACGCCGAGCATAGGACCTCAAACTTTCATTCTCAGCTTTCCTCAAGCCGTGCAAGGAGTCAATCTCCCTGGGCTGACGACTGTTCGTAATGATCCTTACTATGAATAGCTCGGTGGGCTGCCTCTAACTTCCAAGTGATCTAGCTGGGAGTTTGTCAAACCAGTGCAGGGCCACCTCACCCAAGCTGGAGGGAAATATTTTGCACATCAGAGCATCATTTTCATTCCAAAGTGCCTTCATCTGTTTGAAGTGCTGAATATGACCCATAGGGTCAGCTTTCCCATCATATAAGTTGAACTTGGGAGTTTGGAACTTCCTGGGCGGATCTGCTCCATCCACCTCCCTTGTGAACGAGGAGGCAGATATCTGCTCTAGCCCCCTCCAAGCTACGTCCTGAGCTGACCTCCCCGTGCCCGACTGTAATCTCCCCTCGAGCTGGAGGTTCAACCATTGCTTGAGCTCTTCCTTTTCTTCTGTATAGCCGAGCTCCTTGCCAGCTTGCTGTTGCTGCTCATGACGGTGCACGGCTGGTGTGTGGGTGTTGCTGGAGGTCTGCGTCTGCCCCTGTCTCCTTCTTTTAGAACCCGAGACGTTACTCCTATTAGGGTCCTCTTCACTGCGATCAAGTCGAGGATCCCTTCTCGAGCTACAACTTGCCTGAGGCTGAGCAGTGCCTCTTCTTTGATCCCACTTGGACCTCTCATGGTTGGACTGCTCATGCTCGGATCAAAATCCTGGTGATCATCGATTCACTTGAGCCCTTATTTTGTGAAGCTCCTGCTCGAGCCTGACCAGCTGCTAGTCTCTCCTATTCAGCTCATTTTGATACCCCTCCAACACTTGCTGCATCATGTATCACGGGGGGTAATCCCCTTTAGAGGATGTTATCTCATGAGAGCCCCCTACATCGGTCCGTTCTCGCCTTTGGTCGACCTTGGCACCACCAACGTGGACCTCAGAGGGTACAGGGGGTCCTCTTCTATGGTGAGTTGCATGCGATGCTTCTGCACGTGGTGCGTGTGGCTCTCACAGCTCTTCGCAAACGTGGTTTCCCTGGCTAGCCATGGTGGCGTTATTAGTAGTATTTCCCACAGACGGCGCCTAATTATAGAGGATAAGGATTGGGATCTACTGGTCTCGTCCAAGCTGGCTGAGAAGTCAGGGATGTATGCCACGTGTTTACCTACACAAGAAAGGGGTGAGATGCCCGTCGATGGCTTTATACCGGTGGACCCTCCGATGATCAAGTTAGGCAAGGGTTACAAAGAGAGAGAAGAACTTGAGAGAGTTTGTTGATAGAGTTTTGGCTAGTGAAAAAGTGAGCATACCTTACACTCTGAGAGTGCTGGCTATTTATAGGATGAAATATACTTGACTCGCTTGTGGAGCCCGGCTTGACCCGAACCAAGCATGTCGGGTTATACTCTCTCTCTCTGATAAATGCATAACAATTAATACCATGATGGTGACTTATCAGTGCCATCATTAGATCTCTCTGCAAGATCCTTTTGTCATGTCAAGATGTCCATCAGTACTCAAACCTAGTCTAGGCTAATCCAACCTTCTCTAATTCCCTAGTCCTTAGAGTTGGTCCAACTTCTATTGATCTCTTATCATCAAATCACTTTTTTGATACGCATATCAACTCGAGTATCAACCAGCTCGGATCTAGGGGTTGCACAGCTCGTCCTGCTCGGACTTGGATGCCAAGCATTCTCTTTCATGATGCCGACTACTTAGTGTCTAAGGTCGAACTCCTCCCGAGCTCGGAGCCAAGATCGATTACTTGGACTCATCTTGTGCCGAGATCTATGGACCTCAGACACGTCATCCGTATAGCTCGGCTCACGCCCGAGCTAGCATGTGTATACCGAGGTGCGTGTCGTGGTTGAAAGGCCCGTCACGCTGTACGGCCTCCCATGTGTGCTCCACGTGGCTCTAGTCGGACTTGATCCCCCTCAACTACATCGCCGAGTCAGGTTCTTTCTTGTTTCATTCAAGATACAAGGGCATGTGATCAGCCAGCCGTGGTCTGAACATCTATTCACTTCTAATACGTGCCCCAAATAGCCACCTAAAGAGTTTTGATGCATTCATCGGCATCAAATCTAATATCCAAGACTCTGTGCACCACGAAAAACTAGGAACTTGTTTGTACTAACACAAATGGGACTTGCCCAAGTCAAGAAGTCTCAACTTCATATCACAATACTAAAGGTTCATTCCCAACCCAAGACAAGGTTATGTATGGACCACATTATTGCTTCATGACTAAGATGTATTTTCTATTTAGTCCATTTCAAGAAGCATATGTCATCTATTTGTGCTATTATAATCATAGGTATATTAAAGAAAAGCATGGAGATTTAAGTAACAAGGTCTTAACAATTTCACAATTTTTTTCAAGAATTTAGGTGCTCTGTCAGTCATTGAAAATTCAGAATAAAATATCAAACTCCATAATTTATTTTTCGTGAAGAACACTTTTTCAAATTTGTTTGTTTCGTTTTCCAACTTTGTCATGAAGAATACTTTTCCAAATTCCTGTAAAAAAAAATGAGTTTAAACCCTTTACAAGGAAATGTTACAGATTAAGTTTTACTTCCAAATTTTTCCACCCCCTTTTGAAAATCGTTTTGGTCCAGTAAACGATACTCGAATTTTATGAAAATTTTCAAATCAATAAATAAACATGTTAGGAAAACGTTTCAAAAAGAAACTAGTTTCAGAAGATCTTTTTAACATAGGGCTAATTTTATCCCTTATAACATAATCATGTCAAAAAAATGTCACTGTTTAGAAGAAATGGATGTTCTTTTATGCAAATTTTCAAATCAATAAATAAACAAGTTAGGAAAACGTTTCAAAAGGAAACTATTTTCAGAAGATCTTTTTAACATAGGGTTTTTTGTCCTTTAGAACAGAATCGTGTCAGAAAATGTCACTGTTTAGAAGAAATGGATATTCTTTTAATCTACCCAACCAAATGTCTTTAAATAAATTCTACATGATAACTAACTTCAGTATATAACTCTAGATGTAAACTTTGACCGAAGAAGATTTGAATAGAATTTACTAAAATTCTTGGAAGTAGGAAATTTTCTATAGAGAGAAATTCTGCAAGTGACCAGTTTCATAAATCATACCTATTTCATATTTTCATGTCTCATTTAAGCACACAAGCACCTTGAATACTTCAATAAACATATCAGCAATCAAAAATAAAAATAAAGCTCTAAGACTAAACACAACTAAATTAATCCCACTCAAAAGGTCATTGTTCTATCTTAAAGAGTTAAGTTCAAAGTTAGACTTTTACTTAGTTTCATGGACTTGTTTCATGATATTTCTTTATTTTCCTGAGAACATAATATTGATAAAGAGAGTTTCAGGGTTACAAACAGGGGGTTTAAGGAGTTTCTTACTTGATGAAGCTATGTCTTGAGATGAAGTTTGGACTTAGCTTGGGTTTCTTCCCTGGGTTTCCTCCCTTTCCTTCTTCTTCCTCCTCCTTCTTGCTTTCCTTCTTTCTTTCTCTCTTTCTTTCTTTCTTCTTCTTCTTCTTCTTCTTCGCAGAAATCTCAAAGTCTGGGAGGTGGTTGGTGGTCTTGAATTTACAAGCACAAGTGTTCTTCTTCTTCTTCTTCTTCTTCTTCTTCTTCTTCTTAGAAATCTCTGTCTGGGAGGTGGTTGGTGGTTGGTGGTCTTGTTGGTGAATTGCCTAATTTGCCTTTAATGAAGTTGTAAGACTCAGTCTTCCTAGGACTAGTTTCGTACAACTTGATTTTTGACCATAGGGATTGGGAGCTAATTAGTTTAGGAGGGAGTTTAAACTTCGTGGATAAGTGTTGTTAAGTCTTGTTTGGACTTATTGGGAAACGAGGCATTAAGCTTGTCATTATGGCAAAAATGAAATTTTGTACTTTGATTTTCTTCTCTAATTTCTTTTAATTTAAAAACCATGAAAATGGTCAAATGGGATTCCCCCTTGTCTAGGTCGCCATCCATATTTTTTTTTAAACGAAAAGGTATTGGGTTTAAGAGAGTCTAATGGGTCTCATTTGGGTAGGTGGACAAAAGCTTAAAGTCTTTAGGTCCTAAGAATTGGACACTACTTCTTGTTACCATTGAATTTTTATTGGGCCGAGACCTTATTATGTTTGGGCTCAAGAAAATTAGTTTGCTAGTTGGGTTAACTACCAATTATTTCGGCTTAATAGAAGTTTCTTCAAGTTCTCTTTGTAATCACTTAGGAGATTTATTACGAGTACTTAATTTACTATTTCATCTTTTATTCTATTATTTTATAAGTTAAAGATTCAGAATCTCTCAATCAATTCCTTTCAAATAATTTCACCATCGAAAATTTTAAATGTACCTTCTGTTTTCGAACAACTGTAGGTGATTGGCGTTCATTGTATCTTCTCACTCTCAAGCAGAATTCACCACCCATGTGGCGCTAAAGGATCCTTACTAGTGGAATATCCCTTACTTTGTATGTTCTTCTCCCTTCGGTCGATAACCTTAAGGGGTCGTTCCTCGAAGGTTATGAGACCAAGTTTTGTTTTATTTAATCTAATTAAATGTTAAGTGATGATTTTCATGTGTTGAATATTATTGTTTTAACTTGGGTGCTTTTAACGTCAGTGGACCCAGTAACTTTTAAGTAAGTTTTGTTAGATCTATCGGTGTGCACAGAGACTCGAGAAATTTAATTCAAGAATAATTTTAAAATTTGATGATTTTTGAGAAAATAAATTTTGAGTTAATATAAATTTAAAAATATTAATTTCAATATTATAAACGCATGTTTGTGGGTTAAAAACACATCATGTATGCATGGGATGAATTTTGGGGCATGCTGGTGAGTGGCATGGGAGGGAGTGCCAAGCTTGTCAAGGAAGCTACCCAATTTTGCCCTAGCCGGGCCATATCTCTGTCTGTCACTCTCTCTCTCTCTCTCTCTCTCTCTCTCACACACACACACACACACACACATACACGACCTCTATTAAAGACCTCAAGCTCCCCTCTCTTCTCCTCCAAGTTTGAAGACTTTAGACTTGAATTTTTGCAAGTCCGTGAGAACGAATATTGACATACTCGACGAGGGCGTAATATCGAACTAAGCGAAATTTGATTTCGGAGTGTTTGGATATTCCAGGTAGATTAAAGTTGTCACGATCCCGACTCCGAGGCACGTGAACCGTACTCAGTAACTCAACTTTACAGACTAACTGAGGAGACTCCTTTTTGTAAACCCTATTTGTGGTTAAAATATTCTTTAAAGAAAAACACTTGAATGTAATTTGTTTTAAAAGAAGTTTATTTGCAAAACTTTAGAAATAACCTAAGTATAATTCTTAAAAATTTTGGCAGAGTCTCTTCTACTTTTTGGACTATTCAAATTTCCTGTAAATCTGTTGAACTCAAATAACAATTTATACACAGGCACAGCCTGAATTTCAACTTCCCAATTACAGTTCAAAGTAATCTAATAATAATATTTCTCCTAACAATACAAATGCATCCATCCTTTCAACCAATTCCCATAGAACTATGTAAACATCAATACTATTCCATTCATATGGATAACATTACTAGAATCAAGTACATAGAGTATGCCATATGTTCATAAAAGTTTATAGTTTCATTTACAAAGATAAACTTCATTATATTTTACAAACTTATAAAATGCACATATTG
>JAUMHN010241954.1:0-19992 GCA_032360265.1 Heliamphora ciliata | reverse complement strand
TAGATCCATCCATCAACATGGAGATCAAACAAAAATATTTCAAAATATTTTTCTCCGTTTTCAACAAAACGTTTCAAAAAATGAAACTCAACCTCAAAGGTTGGCTCAAAATTTCCAAAACATCGAGTGTTGAGGTTTTTTTTTTTTTATATCAAAAATCACCATTTTCCACAAAACCACCGTTTTCAAAATCACATTTTGAAAACCATATAACCATATGTCATATACGGTAATAAACCAAGAAAAGTAAAAAATATGTTTTTTATCCATAAAACAAGATTTAAACACAAATATGACATTTCATGCATTTTCTATCTGGTGAAAACACACATAATTACATAAAATACTCTTATACAGCAATAGGGTCTAGAATCCTACCTCGACGAGTCAAAACTCGAAGGCTAAAAAATCAAACCTTGTTTAAACGAGAATCTGTCCGGATATATACGAAGCCCCCGGTACCAACATCGAGGATCCACAATCGGATTGCTGAAAATCGAGCCCCGGGTCCTCAGAAATCTAGAGAGAAGGCAGAGAGAACCGAAACTTAGCTTAGAAGAAAACTCCTTTAAAATATCTTAGCCCCTGATATTTATAGAAAAATGCCAAAATATGGTAAAAACCTTCTGTCCAGTCGACCGAACACCCAAGTTCAGTCGACCGAACCAAAAACTTTCGGTCCAGTCGATTGAACTGCTGGGCAGTGTGTTTTTTTGCGTAAAACTGGTTTTTCAGCCCAAACGCTAGCCAAACAACCCTTAACGAAACCCAAACACGCGCCAAGGATGTACTTAAAACATTCCAGAGGTTCCGAAATAACTCGAACACTTAATCCAACCAAAATGAATCAGGTCGGGGTCTCACAATTCTCCCCCTCTTAAAGGAATTTCATCCCCAAAATTCAACACTGAACGCAAACCAAACACCAGTCCATCAACCATCAACACTCTCTGATGTAAACCCAGCGATACCACACAACAGCAGAAATACCCGAACAACTGAAACCCCAAACCTGTTGTCACAAAACTGATACCAAGAATACAACCATCGTCACACGAGGAAAACATAACTAGAAGATGCAACCCTATACAAACTGCGCACATGGGAAAGTCCCACTGATATCTCTATCATCCAGGAAACATCCCTGAAACACCGGATCAAAATCCAGCTCATACCAGCAAACGTCGAACCACAACTCTCACCGAATACAACCACACCAGCGACAAACGCATCACACGAGACCAATCCACCATGGTACTCGATCTCAAACATGCTCTATGCTCAAACATAGAGACTATCACCTCCTTCGTTCTTACTGCCACGAATTGGCTCGACTGCATCTCTACATACACCAAGGACCATCTCCACAAGTCCAAACACACGACGTCATCGGTCACATGAAATCGCATGCTCCATGCACAAACTCTACTCGAGTTCTGACGATCACCAGATGACCACTGACTTTGATACCACATCATCACCCTACAGATGCCAACATCTCCATTACTGAAGTCGTCATGACACCGATCCACGAGCAACAATATAACACCCAACCCCAAAGAGAAGCTCACCAGAGAGAAGCTCACTTAACTCACCTGGAATACCAAAGAACAGATCTCATCAAACCTTCAAACCTTCGCCCTCTATGCAATCTTCCATCACGAACTACTGTTCTCACTCGAGAGAAACGCCAGGTAGCACGCCATTGTCTGGGACAAGGTTTCACACAACCGAGAACCAATCCGGCATCACAGTCACAAAGTCACCTGACCAAACACGTCACGTAGATAGATCACTTCATAGGTACCTAACAACCTGCACAAACCCAAATATGCCTCCCGAACAACAGCACATCACTACTCCTTACTACACAACTCAACACCTCGTTATCAGATCACTAATACCAAGGCTACAGATCAGCCTCAAGTCAAACATGATTGTCGTCGTCCGACAAAACAACATGATGACTGTCATTCGACAAAATCCCCGCTCTGCCAAGTGCTAGAAACACAACCATACGCACACAACGATCAACGATCATCAACTAATCACTGCAAAAGAACTCTATGTCTCAACACCAACTTCCTTATCTATCAAGAACAAACATTATAGGAAACACAACCAACAGCACACAAACAAGTCACAGAGACTAGGTTACCACGACCTATCATGTTTACCACACTCCTACGTACACTTTTACGATTTTTCACCGCGGGAGAATACCATCCCCTTCATACAATTCTTCACAGCTCCCAACTGCGGGAGCAATCGGATCCCAGGTCACACACACAGATGTTTAGATGTAGAGCGTCTCGCACCACGCGTCGAAGCCACGAAGAATCCATCTTATAATCACTCAATCACAGCGACACAAGTTCCTAAGTCACAACACGAGTCAGTACACGGGTTGCAACACGAGTCACAACACGAGTGACAACACGGGTACAAATCTACTAAGATTCCACAGTCTCAGAACACAACCAAAACCTGAACAAATCAAGAACCTGGCATCTCCATCCAACCGAGATGAAACAACTCGCACCAGACAATCGTCTACATGACAATCGTCTATAAGAAAACTCTCTCTCTCCTTCCATCCAAAGGAAAGAAAAAGGACAACAAGAAAATCATGACCCAACCTCTGCGTACTGGGAGTACTCCTCAACACTTAGCCTCTAAGAACTCTATAAGTCCTACCTCGAGGCCACATCGACTACAATCACACAGCTGCTGTCAACTCCGATCACGACACTCAGACCGTCCGCTACACAACCTAACTCCTGCTAAGCAAGCCACAATCACATCACCGCCTCGAGCCCACTGTCCAAGGCATAACGTCAAACAAAGGGAATCCAATCTTGGGACCTCTCATTCAGAGTTACTAATAACCCCGACAACCATGTAGACACCTTTCGCACTTCTGCCCCCAAGGCACATACGATCACAAGCATCGTATCCTATAATTTCTCACCTATCACCCCAGGCCAGCCAAACCACACGATCCACTACTGAACCTCAGCACCCTACACTTCGTTCCCATGGGTAAATAATATACCCATCTCTAAACCTAAGGTGGAACACAAACAACCTCCAGACATAACATACCCAGGATACGTCATCTCAGCAAGCCAACCACATGAACCTAGAACGGTTCTCAAATGCGACCTCCTAATCACTAGGATATCGACTAAACCACAAACCTGCTTTCCCGTAGGAATTCCACGGAATCGATACTCGTCGTAGGATCCCTTACACATCCCCATACAGCCATAACCCGTGCTCTTCCCAGCATAGCTGCAATTCTTACTCGTTCCCAGATCCTTAAGCTCACTCACTCGGAACTCAAGTCTTGACTCTCAAAGAGGTAGACAAAGTCCAAGGTCATCAGAACTACTCTGACTACCAACAACATCCTGTTGCTCACCATCAACATTCTACTGTCAGGGATATTTCCAAAACCACTCACGTGTTGCTGTCTCAGCATACACCCGGTCAAGGATTACTACGCTCCCATCCACTATGTTCCTGTCTATACCCCATCCTGAGTACACAGCTCATGACATAGCATGGCTCACGACATATCTAATCCAACACACGGCTAATACCACGTACATCAAAACCCCGAAAGGGATTATCACGACCTACAGACCGATCCACCAATCCAGTCATAACAACGGGTTCCCAGGGTCTCCGACTCCCCATTGCCCCTACTCACAAGGCCATCCATAACACAACTCCGACTTCCACTAGCATACTCTCAAGAGGAGTCAGCTACCCAAGTCAAAGCCATCAACCATACTTCGACTATACCGGAACAAAACTCTACTCAAACAATCAATGGTTTGCCAACCGAGGCCAACCTCATACGGCTGAACCCAACTCACTGATGAGTTCCACAATATACCAGGCAATCAGCGCTCAACCCATAACCATGCTTTTGCAATTGATAACAACTGAGTCGCATAACTAGGACTTAAACCACAGTCTCGTTGCCTCTAAGGGTGAACTGGTTATATAAAAGAAAATATAAAACACGACAACCTAAGGTCGATCTATCATGTTATTTCTACCACATACCACATAATCATGCTAACACGTAACCACAATGATTATGCAGACACAACACTGATACCGAAGAGAACCAACAAGAATGGCGCGCCACTTTGGATAACCTATTTAGATTCTTTGCTAGAAATCACGTCCATGAAACTCGTTTATAATTTGGCTCCCAAGTTTGTTAGTCCAAACACCCGAAGACAAGACTAATCAATCCTAAGGTCCAACATCCATGCTCACATATAGACGACATCAACATGCTCATGTTCCAAACACAGGCAACCAAGCACACACACATCCTCACAAGGTGAAGCGCTCTCTTCCCACGGCTCTTAGGTATTTGAACCCAGAGCTATGATACCAAGTTGTCATGCCCAAAACTCCGGGTCACGCGAAAAGCAACCATAACCACCACAACCGCCCAAACACAAATGGGTTTTAAAATCAGAAAGCCAAAACGAGGCTACAACCATTGTAAAACTGTACCGCCGATGGTTTATTTGATTTAAAAGAGTAGCCCAAAAGACTACTATTGCAGCCCATAAGCCAAGCCTTTAAAGACAAAATATGTGTTTTGTATAAAGAAATCTTTAGTTTTGAAAGAAGCTTAGGCCATTCCCAAAATCTACCTCGAAGCACAATAGTTGATATGAAGAAAAAACAATTAGATAATCCCATTTGTAAATCGTTGAACCCATCAACGAAAAACGTAGTAACAAACTACGAAAAATAACAACCAACCTAAGGTTCTCTCGAAAGCATTAAATCATGCAGACATCAATAATAATCACATATGTTTACAACATGTTATAACCCAATATGAAATATATACAGAAAGGTATAAATTAGCTATCAAAACAAAACAGATGTCTGGTCATTAGCCACCTCTGGGCACCACTAAGTCAACCTACAAGACCACGCTTACCTGAAAAAGGTTTTACTGTAAAATTCCACACTGTGAGCCGAGGCCCAATAGGAACAGACTATAAAGTTGTAAAGCAGGATATGCAATCACAAGCATATAGGCTCAATCATAGGAGCCAAAAATGTTTTTTCAACCCAAAATCATAAGTTTTCCATCAGGCTAACTCGAGCCTCAAAACGGTTTTACTTCATAAAACTCTACATTTTCATCCTTAAAACCATGCACATCATATCGTGGGAGCTAACTCAACCACAAAGTCAAAAAGGTTTTATATCATAAAATCTCAAGTTTCCCATAAACCTCCTCCAAAACAATTTTCCATCCATAAACTAAGCATTTAACCAATGCAGAAACGTTTCACAGTTAAAGAAAATCGTAACCAAAACGTTATTTTTCACCTCGAATCATACACTGAGGAACAACAAAAGATATTTTTCACTCGGAACACACACAGCCAAGGAAAATAATACAATATAATCCACTCAGAACATGCATCCGTGGATAAAGAAAATGAATCCTATGTACCGACTCCGTCACAATGGGATAGAGGTAGCAACTATAGACTCCTGCTCCTTTACCTAATCTCTATACATCGTAGGTCCGGTTAGGTAAATGCAAATTCTATTCGAAGCACCATAACATAAAAGCTGACTTTACGGACTGAAACCAAAAGATAAAAGCACCTACCACCTTCTTTACGGGAACTACCCCGAAGGACAAAGGTACCTACATTGCACACGTTTCTGAACTTTCACCGATGGCAACTCGTGCCAAATACCCGTTATCTCGATACATCTAGAGAATCATTTCACAAAAACCATACCATAGCTGAACTACGAAAACATTTTCATAAAAATACATTATACATGTATTTAGATCCATCAATCAACATGAAAATTAAACAAAAATATTTCAAAATGTTTTTCTCCGTTTTCAACAAAACGTTTCAAAAAATGAGACTCAACCCCAAAGGTTGGCTCAAAATTTCCAAAACATTAAGTGTTGAGGTTTTTTTTTTTAATCAAAAATCACCATTTTTCACAAAACCACCGTTTTCAAAACCACATTTTGAAAACCATATAACCACATGTCATATACGGTAATAAACCAAGAAAAGCAAAAAACATGTTTTTTATCCATAAAATAAGGTTTAAACACAAATATGACATTTCATGCATATTCTATCCGGTGAAAACACATATAATTACATAAAACACCCTTATACAGCAGTAGGGTCTAGAATCCTACCAGGACGAGTCAACACTCGAAATCTCAAAAATTAAACCTCGTCGAAACGAGAATATGTCAGGATATATACGAAGCCCCCGGTACCAACATCGAGGATCCACAATCGGATTGCTAAAAATCGAGCTCCGGGTCCTTAGAAATCTAGAGAGAAGGCAGAGAGAACCGAAACTTAGCTTAGAAGAAAGCTTCTTTAAAATATCTTAGCCCCTGATATTTATAGAAAAATTCCAAAATCCGCCAAAAACCTTCTGTCCAGTCTACCGAACACCCAAGTTCAGTCGACCAAACAAAAAACTTTCGGTCCAGTCGACTGGACCAACCCCTCCAGTCGACCGAACTGCGGTGCAGTGTGTTTTTTTGCGTAAAACTGGTTTTTTAGCCCAAACGCTAGCCAAGCAAGCCTTAACGAAACCCGAACACGTGCCAAGGGTGTACTTCAAACATTCTGGAGGTTCCGAAATAACTCGAACACTTAATCCTTCCAAAATGAATCGGGTCGGGGTCTCACAGCTCTCCCCCTCTTAAAGGAATTTCATCCCCGAAATTTAACACTGAATGCAAACCAAACACCAGCCCATCAACCATCAGCACTCTCTGATGTAAACCCAGCGATACCACACAACAGCAGAAATACCCCAACAACTGAAACCCCAAACCTGTTGTCACAAAACTGATACCAAGAATATAACCGTCGTCACACGAGAAAAACACGACTAGAAGATGCATCCCTATACAAACTGCACGCATGGGCAAGTCCCACTGATATCTCTGTCATCCAGGAAACATCCCTGAAATACCGGATCAAAATCCAGCTCATACAAGCAAACGTCGAACCATAACTTTCACCGAATACAACCACACCAGCGACAAACGCATCACACGAGACCAATCCATCATGGTACTCGATCTCAAACATAGAGACTATCACCTCATTCGTTCGTACTGCCACGAACTGGCTCGACTGCATCTCTACATGCTCACCAAGGACCATCTCCCCAAGTCCAAACACACGACGTCATCGGTCACATGAAATCGCGTGCTCCATTCACAAACTCTACTCGAGTTCTGACGATCACCAGATGACCACTGACTTTGATACCACATCATCACCCTACAGATGCTAACATCTCCATTACAGAAGCCGTCATGACACCGATCCACGAGCAATAATATAACACCCAACCCCAAAGAGAAGCTCACTTAACTCACCTAAAATACCAAAGAACAGATCTCATCAAACCTTCAAACCTTCAAACCTTCGCCCTCTATGCAATCTTCCATCACGAACTACTATTCTCACTCAAGAGAAACGCCAGGTAGCACGCCATTATCTAGGATAAGGTTTCACACAACCGAGAACCAATCCGGCATCACAGTCACAAAGTCACCTGACCTAACACGTCACGCAGATAGATCACTTCATAGGTACCCAACAACCTGCACAAACCCAAACATGCCTCTCGAACAACAGCACATGACTACTCATTACTACACAACTCAACACCTCGTCATCAGATCACTGATACCAAGGCTACAGATCAGCCTCAAGTTAAACATGATTGTCGTCGTCCGACAAAACAACATGATGACTGTCATCCGACAAAATCCCCGCTCTGTCAAGAGCTAGAAACACAACCATACGCACACAACGATCAACGATCCTCAGCTGATCATTGCAAAAGAACTCTATGTCTCAACACCAACTCTCTTGTCTATCAAGAACAAACATTATAGGGAGCACAACCCACAGCACACAAATAAGTCACAGAGACTAGGTTACCATGACCTATCATGTTTACCACACTCCTACGTACTCTTTTACGATTTTCCACCGCGGGATAATACCATCCCCTTCATATAATTCTTCACAGTTCCCAACCACGGGAGCAATTGGATCCCAGGTCACACACACAGACGTTTAGATGTAGAGCGTCTCGCACCACGCGACGAAGACACGAAGAATCCATCTTATAATCACTCAATCACAGCAACACAAGTTCCCGAGTCACAACACGAGTCACAACACGAGTCACAGCACGGGTACAAATCTACTGAGATTCCACAGTCTCAGAACACAACCAAAACCTGAACAAATCAAGAACTTGGCATCTCCATCCAATCGAGATGAAACAACTCGCACCAGATAATCGTCTACAAGAAAACTCTCTCTCTCTTTCCATCCAAAGGAACGAAAAAGGATAACAAGAAATCATAACCCAACCTCAGCGTACTGGGAGTACTCCACAACACTTAGCCTCTAAGAACTCTGTAAGTCCTACCCCGAGGCCACATCGACTACAATCACACAGCTGCTGTCAACTCCTATCACGACACTTAGACCGTCCGCTACACAACTTAACTCCTGCTAGGCAAGCCACAATCACATCACTGCCTCGAGCCCACTGTCCAAGGCACAATGTCAAACAAAGGGAACCCAATCTTGGGACCTCTCATTTAGAGTTACTAATAACCCCGACAACCATGTAGACACCTTTCGCACTTCTGCCCCCAAGGCACATACGATCACAAGCATCGTATCCTATAATTTCTCACTTATCACCCCAGGCCAGCCAAACCACACGGTCCACTACTAAACCTCAGCACCCTACACTTCGTTCCTATGGGGAAACAACATTTCCATCTCTGAACCTAAGGTGGAACACAAATAACCTCCAGACATATCAAACCCAGGATACATCATCTCAGCAAGCCAACAACATAAACCTAGAACGGTTCTCAAATGCGACCTCCTAATCACTAGGATATCGACCAAACCACTAACCTTCTTTCCCGTAGGAATTCCACGGAATCGATACTCGTCGCAGGAGCCCTTACACATCCCCATACAGCCATAACCCGTGCTCTTCCCAGCATAGCTGCAATTCTTACTCGTTCCCAGATCCTTAAGCTCACTCACTCGGAACTCAAGTCTTGACTCTCAAAGAGGTAGACAAAGTCCAAGGTCATCAGAACTACTCTGACTACCAACAACATCCTGTTGCTCACCATCAACGTTCTACTGTCAGGGATATTCCCAGAACCACTCATGTGTTGCTGTCTCATCATATACCCGGTCAAAGATTACAACACTCCCATCCACTATGTTCCCGTCTATACCCCATCCTGAGTACACGGCTCATGATATAGCATGGCTCACGACGTATCTAATCCATCACACGGCCAATACCACGTACATCAAAACCCCGAAAGGGATTATCACGACCTACAGACCTATCCACCAATCTAGTCATAACAACTGGTTCCTAGGGTCTCCGACACCCCATTGCCCCTACTCACAAGGCCATCCATAACACAACTCCGACTTCCACTAGCATACTCTCAAGAGGAGTCAGCTACCCAAGTCAAAGCCATCAACCATACTTCGACTATACCGGAACAAAACTCTACTCAAACAATCAATGGTTTGCCAACCGAGGCCAACCTCATATGGTTGAACCCAACTCACTGATGAGTTCCACAATATACCAAGCGATTAGCGCTCAACCCATAACCATGCTTTTGCAATTGATAACAACTGAGTCGCATAATTAGGACCCAAACCTTAGTCTCGTCGCCTCTAAGGGTGAACTGGTTATATAAAAGAAAATATAAAACACGACAACCTAAGGTCGATCTATCATGTTATTTCCACCACATACCACATAATTACGCTAACACGTAACCACAACGATTATGCAGACACAACACTGATTCCGAAGAGAACCGATAAGAATGACGCGTCACTTTGGATAATCTACTTAGATTCTTTGCTAGAAATCACGTCCATGAAACGCGTTTCTAATTTGGCTCCCAAGTTTGTTAGTCCAAACGCCCGAAGACAAGACTAATTAATCCTAAGATCCAACATCCATGCTCACATATAGACGACATCAACATGCTTATGTTCCAAACACAGGCAACAAAGCACACACACATCCTCACAAGGTGATGCACCCTCTTACCACTGCTCTTAGGTATTCGAACCCAGAGCTCTGATACCAAGTTGTCACGCCCCAAACTCCGGGTTACGCAAAAAGCAACCATAACCACCATAACCACCATAACCGCCCAAACACAAACGGGTTTTAAAATCAGAAAGCCAAAACGAGGCTACAACCTTTGTAAAATCGTACCGCCGAGGGTTTATTTGATTTAAAAGAGTAGCCCAAAAGACTACTATTGCAGCCCATAAGCCAAGCCTTTAAAGTCAAAAGACGTGTTTTGTATAAAAAAATCTTTAGTTTTAAAAGAAGCTTAGGCCATTCCCAAAATCTACCTCGAAGCACAAGAGTTGATATGAAGCAAAAACAATTAGAAAATCCCGTTTGTAAATCGTTGAACCCATCAGCGAAAAACGTAATAACAACCTACGAAAAACAACAACCAACCCAAGGTTCTCTCGAAAGTATTAAATCTTGCATACATCCAAAATCATCACATATATTTACAACATGTTATAACCCAACATGAAACATATACAAAAAGGTATAAACTACCTATCAAGACAAAACAGACGTCTTGTCATTAGCCACCTCTGGGCACCACCGAGTCAACTTACAGGACCACGTTTACCTGAAAAAGATTTTACAGCAAAATCCCACACTATGAGCCGAGGCCCAATAGGAACAGACTATAAAGCTATAAAGCAGGATATGCAATCACAAGCATACATGCTCAATCACAGGAGCCAAAAAAGTTTTTCAATCCAAAATCATAAGTTTTTCATCAGGCTAACTCGAGCCTCAAAACGGTTTTACTTCATAAAACTCCACATTTTCATCCTTAAAACCATGCACATCATATCGTGGGAGCTAACTCAACCACAAAGTCAAAAAGGTTTTATATCATAAAATCTCAAGTTTCCCATAAACCTCCTCCAAAATAGTTTTCCATCCATAAACCAAGCATTTAACCAATGCAGAAACGTTTCACAGTTAAAGAAAACCGTAACCAAAACGTTATTTTTCCACTCGGATCACATACTGAGGAACAATAAAAGATATTTTCCACTCGAAACACACACAGCCAAGGAAAATAATACAATATAATCCACTCAGAACACGCAGCCGAGGATAAAGAAAATGAATCCTATGTACCGACTCCGTCACAAGGGGACAGAGGTAGCAACTATAGACTCCTGCTCCTTACCTAATCCCTACACATTGTAGGACCGGTTAGGTAAATGCAAGTTTTATGCGGAGCAGCATAACGTAAAAGCTAACTTTACGGACTGAAATCGAAGGATAAAAGCACCTGCCACCTTCTTTACGGGAACTACCCCGAAGGACAAAGGTACCTACACTACGCACGTTTTCAGACTTTCACCGAGGGTAACTCGTGCCAAATACCTGCTATCCCGGTACATCTAGAGAATCATTTCACAAAAATCATACCGTAGCTCAACTACGAAAATATTTTCATAAAAATACATTATACATGTATTTAGATCCATCCATCAACATAGAGATCAAACAAAAACATTTCAAAATATTTTTCTCCGTTTTCAACAAAATGTTTCAAAAAATAAAACTTAACCCCAAAGGTTGGCTCAAAATATCCAAAACATCAAGTGTTAAGGTTTTTATCAAAAACTACAATTTTCAACAAAACCACCATTTTCAAAACCACCTTTTGAAAATCATATATCCACATGTTATATACGGTAATAAACCAAGAAAAGCAAAAAATATGCTTTTCACCCGTAAAATAAGATTTAAACACAAATATGACATTTCATGCATTTTTTACCCGGTAAAAATACATATAATTACATAAAATACCCTTATACAGCAGTAGGGTCTAGAATCTTACCTCGACGAGTCAAACTTGAAGCCTCGAAAATCAAACCACGTCGAAACGAGAATCTGTCCGGATATATACGAAACCCCTGGTACCAACATCGAGGATCCACAGTCGGATTGCTGAAAATCGAGCCCCGGGTCCTTAGAAATCTAGAGAGAAGGCAAAGAGAACCGAAACTTAGCTTAGAAGAAAGCTCCGTGAAAATATCTCAGCCCCTGATATTTATAGAAAAACGCCAAAATTCGCCGAAAACCTTATGTCCAGTCGACCGAACGCCCAAGTTCAGTCGACCAAACCAAAAACTTTCAGTCCAGTCAACTGGACCAACCCCTCTAGTCGACCGAACTGCTGGGCAGTGTGTTTTTTTGCGTAAAACTGGTTTTTCAGCCCAAACGCTAGCCAAACAAGCCTTAATGGAATCCGAACACGCGCCAGGGGTGTATTTAAAACATTCTGGAGGTTCCGAAATAACTCGAACACTTAATCCTTCCAAAATGAATCGGGTCGGGGTCTCACATTATCGCTTCATGTATTCAATATAGTTCATATTTGTTTTATTTTGAACTTTTTATTTTTTATTTTTTTTCTTACATAATTACATGATAAAATATCATTGTAGTTTTGGTGAAGCATATATGAGATATTTTTGAGAACTTATTCTGCCACATTTATAAGTTGAAACAGCAGTAAATTTTTTTGAATATGAAGTAAACTAATACATTTATCATTTAGAACAAATGTGAACTTTTCTAAATCCAAATACATCTGATACATTTATCAGAGTACTTAATAAGCTTATGTTTCATATATTTGGTAATTGATATGATACTTTTAGTAGTCCTACAAAATTTCATAATTAGAACTCAAAAGATAAATGTATTAGTTATAACAACAGTGTAAGTTATAGATTCGGACAACAAATAATACATTTATCAATTGTTCTAACAGTACAATTTTCAGAATACATATTCAAATGATATTGTTATCAGTTCACAAAATAGTGCACTTTCCTAAGTCTTTATTCTATTGATACATTTATCAGTTATTCCAACAGTGCAGTTTTGAGAATACATATTCAACCGATACAATTATCAGTTCAAATAACAGTGCACATTCCTGTCTATATTCTACTGATACATTTATCACTTGTACCAAAAGTGATACGTTAAAACAACAGTGTAATTTTCAGAGTACATCTCATGATTTAATGTTATATTTTTGCAACGTCAATAATGAAGACGATGACGACGGAGGATGAAGACGGTAATAGAGTTAGGGTTGTGGTGATTATGGTGCGAAATTTTGGAGATAAATTTTGGGAGAAATTTTGGAGAGATTTATGGAACATAATTTTTGATTCCCACTTAGGAAGGGATTTGACCAAAAAATTTCTAAAAATATGATTTAAGAGTATTTCAAAAAATTAAAATTGAGATGGGACTAATCCTAATAAAAAAGATTGAATGAGACTAAAACTAATTTTACTATCAAAAAGAGAACCTAACCCTAAATTTTTCATATAAAAATTCATCTTTATAGTTTTAAAGTTATATACATTACCCACTCATATTTACTTCTAAACAAACAAAGTATATACTAATTCCTAATAATACATATCCAAAGTTATATCCTTCGTATTTTATTTTCACTTGTATATAAGAAAGTATTCTATATTTTTTAATTTAACTTCAAACAGTCAAACGGACCCTTAAAGCTCTAATTGCCCGCCAATTTGGCATTTTATTTTTTTTTCTCAAAATAAAAAAAAAATTAATATGACCCGTTTAGCAAAAAAATAAAATTTTTGAAAATTTGAAAGTCAAATCAAAACATTAATTTTTAGAATATTTTATTTAGATTCTCACCACTTTTTAAATATAATAATACCTCTTATTCATACCTTATTTACTACTATTATCAATAATTATTATTTTTAATTATAAAAAAAGGCAAAATTATTCAATTTGAACAAAAAATAAAAAAAATAATTTTTTATCCAAAAAACAAACGTTAGAAAAACTAACTTAAAAGTTAATTTATCAAACAATTTATTTTAAATCAAATTTAAACTTTGGCTAAAAATTTCAAAATTTAAAAAATTAACTTTTAAATTAGTTCCCGATGAAATCATATACGTCACCGTACCCAATAATGTGAGTCAACCTGGCTTCACTTAATATGCAATTATTACTCTTAGGATTTGTTTGTTTGGCAGACATAAATGGAAAGAATGAATATTATATCCTCTAAGTTCAGATATGAGGTATTTGGGAGGTAAAATGGTTTGGATATAATATCCCATTTAAGTGAGATATACCCGGATATATAATACCTGAGGATGGAAGGCATTGCATATCCCCTCTGATATTTCCCTTTATTACCCTTCTAGTTCTCCACCAAAGCCCATCATCAAGTTCTCGAACAGTATCGCCGCCACCTCTGTCTCTCTCTCTTGCACGCGCAATGGGGCTAAACTGGGTTTGATGGCTTTGGATAGGGACAGCATCTCTCTCTCTCTCTCTCTCTTTCTCTCTCACGTGGGGTTGAACTGGGTATGACAATGGGCTAAACTGAGTTTGGAGACTTTGTACAGTGACAACATCTCTTTTTCTCCCTCTCTCTCTCTCTGCAAAAGCAGAGATGGCGCCTGCAAAAACATCAACAATTAATGAGGGTAAATATAAAAAATTAATTTTTATTTTTAAAAATATATACAACATTTAGTTATATTCGGGCGGAAACAAATATAGTATAAAATATTTCTAATTAATATATATATATATATATATATATATTTAGTTATATTCCCGCGTAAACAAATATAGTATAAAATATTTCTAATTAATATATACATATATATATATATAAATTTATATCTATTGTATTTTTTGTCCTATTGTATATCCGAAGGTATTCGATATCCGTCATTTTATCTCTGAACAATCAAACATGCCCTTATTTGTAAGGACCTGTATTTTTAAACACGAGTTAAGAACCCTAAAAGTAAATTCTTGACGCTCACAGAAAATGTTAGAAACCCTAACAATACATCTCAACGCTGCATAAACGCTGAGAACCCTAATTCAGGAGCCGAACACTCGAAGCATACTGTTATGAGACGTAAGAGGAATGAAGCAAACATAGGATAAGCCCGAAAATTTAATAAGGCCCATGTTATAATAAAGTCCACAATCAAATAATGGCCTAAACTTTCTATATAGTCCAAATGGTCCACAAACAAATAGACGCCCAAGTTTTCATTAAGGCCCAAAATCAAGTGAGGCCCAAGATTGATAAAAACCCCAAAATCCATTAAAGATCCAAAACAATTGAAGGTCTAATAGAATATTTTTCAAGACTAAACTCTAATTCTTTTTATAAGCGCAATATTAAACAAGTTCCAAGCATAATCAAGGTTCAAAGATTTAAATGTGGCCTATGCGTAATGAAGGCCCAAGACTCAAATAAGGCCTAACTAATAAACAACGCTCAAAGTTAAATAAAGTAGAAACTAAGGCTCAAAGATTAATAAGGTCTAAATAACAATCAAGGCTCAAAGTATTTAATTAGCCGCAAAACTAATTTAGACTCAATTTCAACAAAAGGCTGAAGATAAGTAAAAGTTCAAGTCTTTGTGATGAGACACAATTCTTCATAAAAGTCCAAATGCACAAGGTCCAAAACACAAAGAAAAACCTATGTGCGTAGGATTAAAGGGCCAACTAAAATAATGGCTCAAATATTTTGATTAGGCTTATAGAAAATTTAAAAAAAAAACCCATGGATCAAGCCCAACTCATATTTTAAGAAAGTCCATCATTTAATTCTTTTGGCTCAAACTTTTAACCCATGAGCTCTAAAATACAAAAATCTTTTATTTAAAAAAAAAGAAAAAATAAGCTTAAATGGCTGGCCAACTTGGGAATTCCACCAAGGTTCAAAAAATTCCTTAAATCAGGGAAAAAGTTGTACTTAAGTCCTTTTCATATTTTCTTGAGCTAAACAAAATATTGTACTTTTTTGGGACTTCTATTGTAGAAAAATAATATTTATGTGTAGAACATGCATATTAAATTCTCACCTATCATCTTTTGAACCAAAATCCTGATTCCTAAACACCTATTCAAATCCTATCCACCAAATCATCTTTTGAGCCAAAATATTTTCGTAGATATTTTAAACACCCTTCTACTTCTTTAATCAATATTTTAGATGCAAGAATTTTATACAGGTATTTTTCCCCAAGATCCATATCTTTCTTTCTCCCAGACAACCTTCCAAGTGTCTTTAAAGGAACTTTCCTTTTGTACTTCGCAATAAAGACCACCCAAGCTCCGAGGCCTATATAAAGAACCCTTCTTCCACCTCTTTCTTCACAAATTTTGATCACTATTGAAGGCTTAGAGAGAGAGAGAGAGAGACCCAAGAACAAAAAAGAAAGAAAGAAAAAAGGAGAAGAAGAAAGAAAGAAGGATAAGGAGAAGGAAGAAGAAGAAAGTAGAAATTGTGAAACTAAAGCTAAATCCTAACTCCATTGATCAAGACTTTCCAAGGTATGACCTCCTACAACACACCTTAACCTTCTCTTCTTACACCTCTCTACAACATTTAATATAACCTGAGAAGCTAAAATCAAGATTAGAAACAAAAAAGTTTGAAAAGAATCGAATAGGAGATAACCATGCAAAATTATTCGTTGTAACGTCTTGTTATTTGTTTAATCTTCCATGACCTAAATGAATATATTATGAACATGTTAGGATCACTAAAGTCTCTGGTTTTTGTGTGAATATTGTATGTATGGATTCGTAATCTAAGTTATACAAGAAAAGAAACAAGTTTACAGAAAAAAAACCATGAAAAAGTCATTTTTAAACCTTACAAGAATCTTTCGAGGAACCAAACATTGTCTTTTTTCAAACCTGTTTTCACTGGAGTTTCATGAAGTTATTTTTAGAATGTGTGATTTTTGATAGAATCTAGAAAGGTGCTTAAGTGCCCCAAACAATGTTTTTATGCTTTTACGCCCAAGTTGCAGAAAAATAGTCCACTTTGTAGAATTTTAGAAAATTTAAAAAAAATCCCCTCAAGCCAAATAGAGCTAGATGTTTGAATTATCTTTTATTTAGAATTTATTTTGAGTGATTTGACCGAACAATTTTTTCTAAAAGTCATTTTTACCGAACATCATTGTTTTTGGACCTATTCTGTTCAACCAATTTTTACCTCTCCTTAGGAACACCCCACGGCCTAGCTTCCTTCATGAAATATGTCCCTAACGTGTATATCTGTTACGTTGTCAAATTTTGTAGTAAATTATTGACGTTTAGTATTTTAGAAGTAGTTTACGGTTAAACCCCTAAAAATAGAATGTTTAGTTATAATGAATGGTGATGCCTAAGTGATTGATTTGTTGTGCTATGCTTACAACTTTCCATGCATGAGACTTGTTGATATTTTTATAGCATGTGAAGAATATTTAAGAGTTTTTAGATACCCTGTGTTAAGAACATGATGAGTTCACCAAGAACACGTAAGAATACCCTATTTAGTGATGCTTAAGTGAGTGATTTGTTGCGATACGCATTTAACTTGCCATGCATATGTCTTGTTTATGTTTTTATAGCATGTGAAGCATATTTAAGAGTTTTTAGATACCCTGTGTAAAAAGCATGATTAGTTAGCCACGAACTTTTGTGAGACCCGATTCCTTTAATTTTGTAATGTTAATATGTGACGTGTTGGTTATCATTTTAATATTTATAGAAAGCATGTTTTTATATATTTTATGCATGTATTGGCTTAGATATGCATGTTGATTTCAATTCCGGTCCGATTTGAGCATGTAGCGGAAACGTTAAAAAACTTTTATGGGCAGGTCCTCTCGATCAATTTTTAGACCGCTTGAGCGGTCTGTCTATGTGAGCTATATAAAGTGCAAGCTCTTACCTTAGTTTTTGAACCAAAGCTTCTCCTACAAGCTTCCATTTTCTTCTCTTGGAAGAAAGACCAAACCCCAGCCCTTCTCTCTAGCTTTTGACTTGCTTTGGGTTTGGTTTTTGGCGTTGGGATAGTCGTTTGTTGATATCCTCACTGTGGGTTTCGCGTTCATCCAAACAGAATCTTATTTTGGCGACTTTGGTTTCTCGTCGGTGTTTAAAGCATCGAGTTTTTAACTCTTTGAGGTAGGATTCTAGACTATCTTGCTTTAAAAGGGTGCTACATGTGATTATACGTATTTTTACCATTTTAAAATGCTACAAATGTTGAACTTTGTGTTTAAATTTTGTTTGGTTGGATAAAAAGCATGTTATGCATTTTTATGATTTATTACAAAGTTGGTGGACGTATATGTCCGTGGTTTTCGAAAAGATGAGCTTGAAAACATAAAGAATTTATGTATTTGATTCGAAAACATAGTTTTAGAGGTTTGGAGCTAACCTTTGGGGTTGAGTCTTGGTTTTAAATGATTCAGTTGAAATATTTTGAAAATATTGGTCTTTCTCCATAGTTATATGGATGACGTGGCTGAATGCTGTTGGACGTTTTCTACATAGCTGTGTGTATTTACAAACGTTTTCATAGTTGGGTTGGGTGTGTTAGCCCAAGGAATTTTTTAATTAGATTTTGATGATTTTTGTTAATCATTTTCTAAGTAAAATTGATTTAAAAAAATATTATTTATTATTTTTAAAAAGATAGTATTGACACAAAATGATAAATGAGTTGGCAACTTTAGCCATGTTGAGCTGACTCTTTTCTTAAGTAAGTTGACACTTCAGTATTCTTGAAGAAGAATATTTTGTATCGACCCAAATTGATATTTAAGTTGACACTTAAGGCAAAGAATGCATGAAACCTTCAAATGTGTCAACACCTTTGAGCAAATGTGTAACGTCCCGACCCCTGGGAACCCATGGACACAACTCAAATCATCCCGCTCGAAAGGTGTCAACAATGACTTTCTTAATAACAACACTTTATTTTCTTTAAGCAACTATAAATAAAACATTTTATTCTCACGATATACACATGTGCCACAAAGGCTAAACAAAATTTTCAACTTTAAAGAGTTCATTTACAGTACTGGTATTATTACAATTATCCACTTCACTTTCTGTACAATCATAATGTAAAAACAAAGAAATATTAACCCTTCCTCATAGCCTTTTCCCCGCATGCATCCTCTGCCGTGGTATCGTCCCGGATCCTCGAAACCTGAAATGATTTTAGTATACAACATGAGCCGAAACTCGTAGGATAAAAACTAACTCTATGCAAAGTATGATTTGTGAGGTGTGATGGGTGCAACCGGAAAAAAAAAAAATACAAGTTCCACAAATTCATTGTTTATTTCCACGCATGCCAAGTTATTCGTTCATGAAACCATTTTCCAAATATTCTTTTCTTTCACATTTATTTTCTCGTTTTCTGATTTTTCGCAAAAACCAAATCACATTTTTATTACCCGGTTTATCACAAAACCGCATCATAACAATGAACCGGCATCGGGCGCAACTTATAGAAACCCCTTCCTATTTCCCCAATAGGCTACGCGAAGCCATTGGGTAATAGATAGCTCTATAACTCACGACGACACAATACCACATTTCGGGGGCTAATCCGTGGGCATGCGGTCCTCTTCTTGCGCAAGTTTTTAGTCTTTCACCACGGACCCGCCAAGCCAACTTAATTCACATCAATTCATACGGTTCATTGAAATCAAGTGTTTGGTTTTCATATTTAATCTTTGAATATATAAGCCTTCGCGGGTTTTCACCACAGGACCGCAGCCCCTCATTATGCATGAACCTTTGTGGGCTTTCACCGCAGGACCGCAGCCCCATATTATGCATATTCCACATTTCAAATTTTCACATGTTAGTTCACATTTCACAATTTGTTCTTTATTGTAAAATCACGTTCCGTTCGAGTATTTCAAAATGTCTTTCATATCTCAT
>JAUMHN010241844.1:0-19994 GCA_032360265.1 Heliamphora ciliata | reverse complement strand
TTTGAGTTAACACCAAAAGACTTCAAGTCAACCCCAAATCAATTGAGACCGTCTACAGTTTTCTGAGTTGACACCAAATCAAAATGAGTCAACTCTAAAACTACTAAGGCTGACTGCAATTTTATAAGTCGACATTAAAATGAAGATAAGTCGACACCAAAATTTCAGTAACTTGCCATACAAAAAGAATAGACACTAAAACGAAGATGAGTCGACACCAAAATTCTAGTAACTTGTCAAACAAAAAGAATTGATACCAAAACGAAAGTGAGTCGACACTAAATGTCTCTTCTGAAAAAATGAAGTAATAATTGAGTCGACACCAAAGGCTTCATGAGTCGACACCACCGTGTGGATGAGAAAGATACAAAATTTGTGTTGACACCATTGAAGAATTAAGTCAACACAATCACTTGAGGAACTAAGTCCTAGATATTTTGAGTCGACACAAAATGATTTTGAGTCCACCCCTGCGATAGATTTTAAATCTCGCGCTGGTTCCAACAATTAAATTTCAGAGCATTAATTGCTTCCACTAACTCACAAACGGTTATTTACTTCAGATGGCTATATAAGGTGTTAATATTTGAAGCATAGAAGATCTGGGCACTATTCTATTGCTTGAATCAAAAGCTCAAATCTTCAAGATAGCATTTATTGCTCATTAACTCCTCCAACAAATTCTCACCTCTTTGTATTCATTTATTTCCAATCATTTGTAAAGAGAGTGAGTGAGTGAATCTTTGATTTTCATATATTTATTGTACTTAAGAGTAAGTCACCCTTGATCTTTTGAGTGAGTGGTAATACTCTTCAAAGAAGAGTTCAAGAGTGATCAGAAGAAAACATGGGCTGTTTTCGTATAATCATCTTAAGGCTGTAAAAGGTTTTGAATGCGCCCGTGAAACATTTTATCTTAGTGAAAATTCTTAAGGAGAGTCTAGAGGCGTGAACGTAGACTTGGAAGAAGTTGAACCACAATAAATCTTGGTGTCCGGTTTAATTTCTCTCTCCCTAACCTCTTTAATTTCTTCATTACTTTACTTTTTGATATTCTTGCTATTTTTGTTTAAGAAATTAAAAAATTTTGAAAAAGATTTTTAAAATAGTTATTATTATTTTAAAACCCAATTCATCCCCTTCTTAAGTTGCCTAAGACTAACAGATTGTACTAAAAATATTTCGAACTTAAGACCTTCAAATGAACAAACTCTCAAATTCTAACCATTAACCACCATACCAACTTCTTTGAGTTGCTATTGGGGGTGTTTGGAAAACCTATTACTAATAGTTTTTAATTTCATACTATTAATTTTACTCATAAATTATAAATTTTTTCAAACACTTATAACTTCTTTATTAGAGAGTCTAACCCACAATCTCAGTTGAAGCTCTCAGCTCAGCAGCATCCGGAGCAACATTTAGGAAAGCAATAGTTGAGCTATCAGTTAGGAAGTTAGTCGGTTTAAGTTAGTTAAGCCAGCTGTAATGAGTTAGTTAAAACATAAGAGAATGTATATAAGAAGAGAGGTGTGGCATACGTGTAAATGATGAAGAGAATGAATAATACAGATCGAAGCTTTTCATTTTTTCTTTCTTCTCTCTCTATAGTTCTTCATGGTATCAGAGCTCGATAAGCTCCTACGAGCAGAAAGGAATGGTGTCTTCATCATCAAACAACATCATTCTATCAAATCACTCACTCTTAATATCAAATCTCAATTCTTTTGTGACAATGAAGCTAGATTCAACAAACTACATCATTTGGCATAGTTAATTCAAGAATATCTTGAGAGCTTCAGGTTTATTGAGTTTTGTGGAAGGATCGTTGATCTGTCCTCCTGCAACAATTCTTGATTCTGACAAAGAAATTCCAAATCCAGAATACATCAATTGGATGATTATTGATGGCCATTTAATGAGTTGCATTACAGGAACGATCTCACCAACAGTGTATCACACTGTTCTTCACTGCAAAGCGAGTCATGAGGTATGGAAATTCTTGGAAATAAGGTTTACCTATCTTTCTCGTTCTCATATTCATCAATTGAAATGTAAACTGAATGCGATTTCTAAGAAATCTCAATCCATCGAAGTCTATCTGCAACAAATTAAAGAAGTTGCAGATCATCTTGCACTTGCTGGTTCTCCTATAATTGATGAAGATTTGGTGTTTCTCACACTAAATGGACTACCTAATGAATATGATGCATTTAAGACAAGCATAAGGACCAAATCTGAGTATATAACAATGGAAGATCTCTCAGCACTCTTATGCTCCGAAGCAATTCACATTGAGTCCAAAGTAACTTCTCTCACTCATGTCATAGTTGCCTTCTCAACTACTAGAAATCCAAATTCATAGTTTGAAAGTCGAAATGTGTATAGAGGAAATAGGAATTTCTATTGAGGAAGAGGAGGAAGATCAAATGACTACCAAGGGAGAGTTCGACCCAACAGTTTTTCTTTTTCGCACAGAGAAAGAGAAATCAGAGGCCAGTACAAAAATGACAATTTCTCACAATCGTCTCAAGTCCATGTTTGTCAAATCTGTGGAAAACTATATCACACTTCCATCAATTGCTGGTATAGAGTGAATCTTGATTATCAAGCATCGTGTTCTCATGATTCAAGTTCAAACGGACCAACAAAATCTCAGTACTCACCGAGAGCATACATAACCTCTGAGTCAGCATCATCTCAAGAAGGATAGTATGTTGATTCAGCAGCTACTTCCCATGTCACAAATGACCTGTCTAATCTTCACCTTTATGAGCCGTTCTATGAATCTGACAAGGTCACTGTTGGAGATGGCACCTACCTGCCTATTCAAAACATAGGTCAGAGTGCTCTCAAAACTTCTGTTTTCACTTTCAAACTTAATCAAGTTCTTCATGTTCCAGGAATAACCTCTAATCTCATTTCGGTTCATCGATTAGCCACCGATAACAATTGTCTGGTTATTTTTAATGCTGATAAATTCATGGTTCAAGACAAGAGAACCAAGCAGCTGCTCCTTGAAGGCTGCCATGTTCGAGGCCTATATCAGCTAGCAAACAACCAGAATAAAGATGTGAAGGTTCATGAACCTAAGGTCGCCTGCTACTTTGCCCAGGTCACTAACAATGTTTGGCATCAACGTTTAGGCCATCCCTCTCAACAAAAACTCAATAAAATAACCTCTCAACTCAATTTGTCAACTAGCAGCAAATCCCAGAGGTCAGGCACACACTGCTGTGTAGCTAAGTCCCACAAACTACCTTTTTCAGTGTCCAGTACCAGCACAAATAAGCCCCTAGCTCTTGTTCACAGTGATGTATGGGGGCCTTTCCAATCTTCTACTTCGAACTATAGATATTATGTTATATTCATTGATGACTTTAGTTGGTTCACATGGTTGTACCCTTTGAATTACAAGTGTGATGTTTTTTAGAAATTCATTGAGTTCAAGCAACTTGTTGAAAATCAATTTCATATCACTGTTAAGGTCTTACGAACTGATAGGGGCACTGAATTCATTAATAATCAGTTCAAGAGTTTTTTCAAAACTCATGGCATTAGGCATGAATTCAGTTGTCCCTACACACCAGCATAAAATGGTGTGACCAAGAGAAAGCATAGGCATTTAATCGAGACAATAATAACCCTCATTCATCATTCTTCTCTTCTCATAAAATTTTGGGTAGATGCTCTTTGTACTACAGTTTATCTTATAAATAGAATGCCAAGTTCCAAACTTCATGATTGCTCTCCATTCGAGCTGATGTTTAATCAATGTCCAGACTATTCCTTTTTGAAGGTTTTGCTGTGTTCCAAACCATTCTTGATTATGCCAGTACCACACCCTTTCCCTCGGTTACTCTGTATAGAAGCCTAGTTGGGGCTCTGCAATATATGACAATCACAAGGCCTGATTTATCCCTTGCTGTTAATCATGCATGTCAGCACATGCAATCTCCCACCATGGCTGTTTTTAAGGCTGTCAAGAGGATCTTGCAGTATGCTAAAGGAACTATTGATTTTGGCTTAGTTTTTCAGCCCTCTTCATTTGAATTACAAGAGTATTCCGATGCTGACTAGGCTGGCAATACTTTGGATCGTAGATCTACATCAGGCCAATGTATCTATCTTGGCTCCAATTTGATTTCTTGGTTTGCTAAGAAGCAGCCCATAGTTGCTCAATCCTCCACCGAGGCTGAGTACAGGTCCCTTTCCTCTGCTGTTGCTGAGCTAGCTTGGGTCAAAATGGTTCTGGGTGCTCTTCATGTTCCTTCTGGTTCTTGCCCAATTCTCTGGTGTGATAATCTTTCGGCCATCTCCTTATCCTCCAATCCTGTGTTTCATGCATGCTCCAAGCATATTGAAGTCGATTACCATTTCGTTCGAGAACGAATCATTTCCAAGCAGCTTCAGGTTCAACATATCTCCTCTACTGATCAAATTGCATATCTATTTACCAAGCTTCTCTCTAGCACTTGTTTTTGTTATTTTAGAGACAAACTCATGGTTCGATCTCTCACCTCCATGAGCTTGAAGGGAGATATTAGAGAGTTAACCCACAATCTCAGTTGAAGCTTTCAGCTCAGTAGCATTCGGAGCCACAGTTAGGCAAGCAACAGTTGAGCTATCAGTTACGAAGTTAGTCGGTTCAAGATAGTTAAGCCAGCTGTAATGAGTTAGTTAAAACAAGAGAGAATGTATATAAAAAGAGAGGTGTGGCATACGTGTAAAAGATGAAGAGAATGAATAATACAGATCGAAGCTTTTCAGTTTTTTTTTCTCTCTCTCTATAGTTCTTTATGTTATAACTTATAATTAAATTTTTTTCTATTTCTGTTACAAATTATAATATTTGTCAAATATTCACAATGAAGTGCTTTTCAAAAGATCTTTTAAAACTAGAACTTAAATTTTTAATTTTCTAGAAATAGTGAGGGCAATTGTCCCCAGTTACCTCTACATGGCTTTATAATATTTGATAATAAGATTCATAAGCAAAATCACAATGTTTCATAACTTAAGCGAACTATAGACGTTTGTAATTTAAAAACCACTTAAATTCATAAATTTGGACAAAAAAATTAATAGTATTATGCGGACTTATATATTTTAATTTAACACTTTATGTAATTCATAACATAAGTCACAATTATTCATAACTTAAGTTACAGATATTTTAAAATTACGGGGGTGTTTGGCAAAGTTTTTTGGTACAGCTTTTAGCTATTTGTTACTAATTTTAGTTATAAATTACAATTTATTTCAAACATCTACAACTTCTACTACAAACGATAACTATTTTTTTTTCTATTTCAACTATAAATTATAATTTTTATCATATACTTACAATTTCTACTGCAAATTATAATCTATAAGTTACTAATTTTAGTAATAGCAAACATCTCAAATGGTACACATCAAACATAAGCGGTGTATTTAAACTTTTTCCATATATATATATATATATATATATATATATATATATATTGTTAGGGTCAGCCCCATCATAGGGTGAACCGGTTACAAAGTGTTAGAATTCTATTCCTTTTAGAATTCTAATTCATTTTGGATATTGACAAATTAATTAGTTGGCAAGGTAAACCATTGAAGGCTATTTGGTGGAGGCTTTTTAGGGATTGGATCATGAAATTGAAAAGCAAATCGATTCTCTGATTTGGTGAATAGAGCAGCGACCAAACAGTGTGCGGCGAGAGGTTTTTTGGCGAGAAAGAAACGGCCCACTTTTTGTGCATAGATTGGATGCTAAATGAAACCCGATCGTCGTAGAATTTTAAAGACATTCTCTCGGTACATTGTTCTTGTTATCTAACGGTATCGATTGTTAATCGGTGAGATCTAAACTTAGTTTTGTTTATTTGGTCGGAATCTACCATATAGTGACGAGTGTTCAATATTTTTGTTATCTTGAGAATATTATTCTTGATATTGTCATCTTCTGAGTATGCCTAGAGAGTCAATTGTGTAAACTTATTATTTTGACATAGTGAAAATTTGAAATCGAACTTAGATCCCGTGATTTTTTTTCATTAGGGGTTTTCCACGTAAAAATCAACGTCTTACAGTTTCTTTGATTATTATTTATTTTTATTCTGGTATTATTGATTTCATTTAATTAAATACAAAAGGAAGAAAAAAAATATTTATTTCGCTGCAGACTATTTTAATTAATTTTTTTCCAACAGTGACATTTGAGCTAAGTTCAGATACTGTCAGGATATATTTAGTTTTTATGTTTGATTAGAATGAAAGAATCATATAGTGTTATGATTAAATTAAATTTATCAAATTATTCAATATGAAAACCACGGATAGAAGGTGTTATTTATACTAAGGACTTATATCTGCTGATTGAAGGTGACAATAAGAAATTAGAAAAAATTATTGATAATGAATGGAAGGATATAAACAAACAAAAAAAAAAAAAACAATTGCTCAAATTCGTACTTGGATGGATTAGAGTATTTTTCACCATGTGGCTCAAGAAACTAATGCCCATATAATGTGAAAGAAATTAGAGTCAATATACGAGAAGAAAACTGTCAAGAATAAAGCATCTTTGATCAGACGATTGGTGAATATGAAATACAAAGGCATTCAGAGTGTAGCCGAGCACCTTAGTGATTTTTAGTAGTTGATTAATCAGTTGACTACTATGAAGATGGTTTTGGATGACAAGTTATAGGCCCGAGTTCTATTGAGTTCCTTGCTAGACATATGGGAAACACTAGTTATGACAATCAGTAACTTAGCACTGAATAGCGAAGTTACTATAGATATGGTGAAAGACAGCATGTTCAATGAAGAGGTAAGACGAAAGGAGCAGGGGATTACAGTTAAGTCAAATTCCTTGGTCACAAATAAGAGGGAGAGGAGTACAAACAGAAAATCTTTCAAGAACGACATGCCAAGAAGCAAGTCAAGAGGAAAATCTTAGTTCAAGAAGGAGATTAAATGCTACTATTGCGACAAAATAGAACACATGAAAAAGGAATGCAGAAAACTGAAAAGGGATTAGAAACAAGATAAGTTTGATGACAAGAAAGATCAAAAGGATACAGTTATAGGAACTTCAAATGAAGGCGAAACCATCATTGTTTGTGAGAATGAGTTCATTGGGATCACTAGACAGGATTCCAGTTGGGTGATTGATTCTGATGTCTCATTCCATATCACCGCACATAAGGAATACTTCATGACTTATATAGCCCGCGGTTTTGGTCACGTTAGAATGAAAAATGAAGGTATGTCCGATATAGTGAGAATAAGAGATGTCAGTCTAGAGATCACTACGGGTTACATATTAGTACGTAAGGACGTCAGACACATGCCAGAGATCAGGTTTAATCTCATATCCACTGGTCAGTTGGATGATGAAGGCTATAAGAACCACTTCAAGGATGGGAAGTGAAAACTCTACAAAAGGTCCCTAATTGTTGCATGGAGCAAGAAGACATTCAATCGCTACACCTTGGAGGCCAAACTTAGTAAAGAAGTGATTAGCACAGTTGAGTAGGACGTCACCACCAAGCTATGGCACAAGCGGCTCAGACACATGAGTGAGAAGGGCATGAAAATTCTAGCCAGAAGAGAGCTTTTACCTGAGATAAAGGGTACTTGTTTTAAAACTTGCATACATTATTTAACTGAAAAACAATACAGAATCCCGTACAATAGAGTCCCAGCATCTAGGAAGTCAAATATCCTAGACTTAATACAATATAATGTTTGTCGTCCTATAAATATTATAACTATGGGTGGTGCTAGATATTTCGTGACATTTATTGACGACCACTCACGAAAGGTTTGGACATATGCTTAAGGACTAAAAAATTTGTGGTAGATATGTTCAAGCAGTTTCAGGCTAGTGTGGAAAGATAGACAAGAAGATCATTAAAGTACGTCCGAACTAATAATGATAGTGAGTACCGAGGACCGTTTCAACAGTGTTTTCAGGTTAATAGCATCATGTATGAGATAATCATCCCTAAGACACCAAGACAAAATGGACTAGTAGAAATGATGAATAGAACAATTATGCAAAGAGTTAGATGTATGTTGTCACATGCAAAATTACTGAAGACTTTCTGGGGCAAGGCAATGAGGATAGCTGTCGATTTGATAAACTTATCTCCATCAGTTTCACTTGAAGGTGATGCGCCAGACAGAGTATGAACAGGAAAAGAGATCTCCTCCGAGCACTTGAAGGTATTTGGGTGCAGAGTATTTGTTCACATTCTTAGAGATGAGAGGTCAAAGCTTGATGAGAAATCAAAATAGTGCATCTGTTGGGGATACGGCTGAGAAGAGTTTGGGTACAGACTTTGGGATCCTGTTGACAAGAAGATCACCAGAAGCATATATGTCGTCTTCTTTGAAGACGAAACCATAGAAGACATGAAAAGAAAAAAAGAATCAGCTACATAAGCAGAATATCAAATGATATAGATCCAATCCTTCCACCTACAGTGCATAGTAATGACGGGGGAGATGCACAAGATAATGCAAATGTTGATGAAGATACGCCAACAGTTGATGGTATAATCCCAGAAGAGCAGACAGAGAATGTTCACATTGATCCTTCAGTAGAGCCACAGTTGAGAAGGTTTACCAGGGAGCGTCAACCCTCTAGCAAATATTCACCTACTGAATATTTGATACTCACAGATGGAGAAGAGCCAGAATGTTATCAGGAAGTAGTTGAACACCAACAAAAGAATGAGTGGTTGAAAGCCACGCAAGATGAGATGAAATCCTTACATGAGAACTAGGCATATGATCTAGTAAAGCTACTGAAAGGTAAAAGACCATTGAAGAATAAATGGGTTTACAAATTGAAAACAGAAGAAGAAAACCCCAAGTACAAGGGAAGATTGGTTGTAAAGGAATTCAGTCAGAAAAAATGTATTGACTTTGAAGAAATTTTCACACATGTTGTGAAGATGACATCCATTCGGACAATTCTCAGGTTGGCTGCAAATTCTGATTTAGAAATTGAGCAGATGGATGTGAAGACAACATTGCTCCACGATAACTTAGAGGAAGAGATTTACATGGAGCAGCCCGAGGAGTTCAAGGTCAAAGGTAAAGAGAACTTAGTGTGCAAGCTAAAAAAGAGTCTATAAGGGTTGAGGCAGCCACCATGACAGTGGTACAAGAAATTTGATCAGTTCATGGCTGAACACGAGTTTAAGAAGACTGCTTCAGACCATTGTGTGTTCCTAAAGAAATTTGCAGGAGGTAACTTCATTATATTGTTGCTTTATGTGGACTATATGTTGATCATGACATGAGCAAGATTCAGAAACTTAAAGAAGAGTTGAGCAAATCCTTTGCAATGAAAGATTTGGGACCAGCTAAGCAGATACTTGGAATGAAGATCACCCGTGACAGCAAGATTCACAAACTATGGCTCTTACAGGAGATGTATATTGAAAAGGTACTTCAAAGGTTCAACATGGACAAGGCTAAACCTATCGATACTCCACTTGCTAATCATTTCAAACTCAGTTTGCAGTAAAGTTTGGAAAGTGAGAAAGACAAGACAGAGAGAAGAGTGTTCCTTATTTGTCCGTAGTTGAGAGTCTAACGTATGCAATTGTCACCTCCCAAACTCCAGGGTCACGTGAAAGCCCACCAAAACACCATTTATGAAAATAAGAATTTTAGTTGGAAAATCATCAACCCAAACATACAGCATTTGGATAAAAGAGTAACCGAGGTTCATCTATCATAAATAGTAAACATACAGTTCCATACGTGCATAAAGTACATTGCCTCGCGGTGTATAAAACTTGCCTTCAGATACAGGCATCGCATGTAATAATACATGTCTCAAAACAACAGGAAAATTAATACAACTCTTCCACTACCACGGGCATCTCTAGGTCAACTCTTCATGTTCACCTGTACCTGAAAAAGGTTTTTACAAATCCCACTACGTGAGCCGAAGCCCAATACAAATAGACTATAAAGCTGTAAAGCAGGATATGCAATCATATAGTATGAACTGACTCAACCATGGAAGTCTAAAAAGGGTTTTCCATCCTTAGAACCATGTGTTGCAAACCGTGTAAATAACCTGCCACAGTTAAGGAAAAACAATAACAAAATAGTATTCTCTACTCGGGTCACACAATCGAGAAAAATAAGATAAAATGAAACCTATATACCGACTCTGTCAACTCAAGACAAATGCAACAACTATAAACTAATGCCCATTACCTATCCCTAAACCACTTAAGACCTGCTAGGTAATGACAAGTTCTATACGGAGTTACAACAACGTAGCTACACACGGGGGCAACCGGCTCTTTATGGGCTAAAACTGAGAGAAGAAGAACCTAACTGCTCTTTACGGGCTAAAAATCGAGGGAAGAAGCACCCAAACCAAACACTTCCACGGTACATCTATGAATCATTTAAAAAAAAAGCCAGTACGTAGCTCAACTATGAAAAACCCGTAAAATAGTTATACAGTTATACATCAACATGTATAAAAAGATCCAAAATCCATCACCCAAGGAGATCAATAATATTTAAAATAATTTCCATCAAAACATTTTCAAAGCTGAGACTCAACCCCGAGCGTTAGCTCAAAATCTCCAAAAAACACGTTTTTCAAGAGTTTCACTAAACTTCTATTTTTAAAATCATCTTTTTGAAAACCACGAAATTCCTCACATCCGAATCATGTATTAAACTAAGAAAAAGCGTAAAAACATTCTTTTTATCCAACAACAAGGTTTAAACATGAAAATATAACCTTTAAAGTATTTTCCACCGGTGAAAAAATATATAATTGCAAGTAGCACCCTTTAACAACAATAGAGTCTAGGATCCTATCTCGGCGAGTCAAAACTCGAAGTCTCGAAAATCAAATCTCATCGGAACGAAAATCTGTCCGAATGGAAGCAAAGTCAACAGCGTGAATAGTAAGGATTCACAAGCTGATCGTAAAAAATTAAACTCGGGCACCACAAAAATCTAGAGAGAAGGTGGAAAGTTTGAGAGAAAATGGAGTTTTGGAATTAAAACAGGCGCTAGAATATATATATGCTTCGGCAAATAGGGCATCCAGTCGACTGAAGGAGTTCTAGATCTACAAAACACCCAAACCGACACAATCCAGTTGACTGAATCCCCAATCCAATCGACTGGATCCACTTACTGTCCTCCCAGCTGACTGGGAAACCCGTCCAGTCGACTGGACAGTTGGGAAAAATGCTAGAACATGTTTTTCAACCCTAGGACCAACCAAACAAACCTTAAAGAAACCGAAGAAAGCGTAAAATACATCAACATATGTTGTTTTACAACAATAAAATATAAACCATTCATCAAGGATATACATATAACGAAAAAGAACACATTAAACATATATATCTCATAAAAAAAACAAACCCGGGTCTCACAACTATCCCCCCTTAAGGAATTTCACCCTCGAAGTTCACTATAAGGTCACAAGGTGAACAACTCCGGGTATTTAGTACGAACCCCAGACTCAAGCTCCCATGTCGCTTCTTAAACCCTGTGATGAAGCCATAGGATCTTGACATAGGCAATGGTTCTCCCTTTTAACAATTGCTCCTTTGTGTCCAGAATCTTCATCAGGTGCTCATTATATGTGACATCCTCATCAACTCGCAGCTCGGCCCAATCCAGAACATGTGAAGGGTTAGGCTCATATCTCTGAAGCATAGAAACATGAAATACGTTGTGTACAGACACCAATTGAGGTGGCAAAGCCAAATGGTATGCTACCTCTCCAATCCGTTCAAGGATCTCAAACGACCCGATAAAACGCGGTGATAGCTTCCCGCTGCGGCCAAACCTCATCATGCCTTTGTGTGGCAAAACCTTCAAAAACACGTGATCTCCCACTGTAAACTCCAAAGGCCTCCTCCTCCGGTCAGCATAACTCTTCTGGCGATTCTGGGCTGTCACTAAGCGTTGGAAAATCACAGCAATCTTCTCTATCGTCTCCCACACCAAGTTGGGTCCCAAGACTGTGGTCTCTCTCACATCTGTCCAACACACTGGTGACTTACACAGCCTACCATATAAAGCCTCATACGGTGCCATCTCAATACTGGACTGATAACTGTTGTTGTATGCAAACTCTGCTAATGGTAGATGATCTTCCCAAGAACCCCAGAAATCAAGTACACATGCCCTTAACATATCCTCCAGAATCTGTATGGTCCTCTCAGATTGATCATCCATCTGGGGGTAAAAGGCAGTGCTGAACGTCAAGCTCATCCCCAAAGCCTTCTGAAGACTCTGCCAAAAGCGCGATGTAAAGCACGGGTCTTAGTCAGAAACAATAGATACAGGAACTCTATGTAACTGGACTATCTCTCTGACATACAATCTACTCAGTCTGTCCACTAGATCTTTCACGCAAATGGAAAAAAAGTGTACAGACTTTGTCAACCTATCAACCACAACCCAAACAATGTCGTGTCTCTTGGGTGGCCTAGGAAGTTTCAACACAAAGTCCATCGTGATGTTCTCCCACTTCCACTCTGATATCGGCAATGGTTGTAACAATCCTGCTAGCCTCTGATAGTCCGCCTTTATCTGTTGGCAAGTAAGGCACCGAGAAACAAACTGAAGTACATCTATCTTCATTCATGTCCACCAGAACTGACGGTGCAGACCATGATACATTTTAGTGCCTCCAGGATGCACTATAAGGTGAGAATGATGAAAATCATGTAATATATCAGCACGACATGACTCTAGTACAAACAACTTCCCACCCAATCTCAAACTCTTATCTGGACTCACAACCCATCCTGTTGTGTCCTGTCCACTAGCAGCACGATCCTGTATCATCTGAGCCTCCTGGTCCGTCTACTGGACCTCTAGCACCCGTGCAACCAACATAAGTCGTGAAACTACAGAAAATAGGGTAGCACCCCTCGTTACCTCCCCGAGACACAGATCAAACTCCCCAATCACTCAAAGCATGTCCCACTTGCGTATAGTTATAGAAGCTAACGAACCATGAGATCTCCTATTAAGAGCATCAGCCATAACATTGGCCTTTCCTGGATGGTACTGCAAGTCAAAGTCATAGTCTTCCATCAACTTCATCCATCGTCGTTGGCGCAGGTTCAGGTCTTTCTGCGAAAACAAGTATTTCAAACTCTTGTGATCGGAGAAAACCTTAAAGTGCTCACCATAAAGATAGTGAGCCAGGTCTTCAAGGCAAAGACCACAGCTGCCAACTCCAAGTCATGTGTGGGATAGTTCCTCTCACGTGTCTTCAACTATCGAGATCTATATGCCACAACCTTACCTCCCTGCGTCAGAACACAATCTAGGCCGTCATGTGATGCGTCACAATATACCGTATAATCCAAACCTCACTTAGGAATGATCAACAATGGAGCACTGGTCAACCACACCTTTAACTCTTGAAACGCCGACTCATAAGACTCGCTCTATACATCGCCGGTAGTAGCCTGCCAAACCTAGAAAGCTACGGATGTCGAATACATTCTTCGATCGTTCCCAGTCCATCACTGCATATATCTTCAAAGAATCCACTAATACCTCATCATTTGATACTACGTGTCCAAGAAATCTCACCTTGGACATCCAGAACTCACACTTCTCAAACTTAGCATACAAGCGATGCTCTCTCAGAATCTGTAGAGCGATACGTAGATGATCCTCATGCGCCTCCCTCGTGGGTGAATAGATAAGAATATCATCCACGAACGCCGCCACGAAACTGTCCAAATATGGATGAAAGATACGGTTCATCAAACCCATAAACATTGCGGGAGCGTTCGTCAGACTAAACGGCATAACAAAAAACTCATAGTGACCATAACGAGTCCGAAAGGCGGTTTTCGCTATGTCCTCATCCCTAATCTGTAACTGGTGGTACCCTGATCTCAAGTCAATCTTGAAGAAGTAACTCGACCCCCTTAACTGATCAAACAAGTCATCAATCCTCGAAATTGGATACTTGTTCTTCACTGTTACCTAATTCAGCTTCTGGTAGTCAATACATAATCGTAAGGATCCATCATTCTTCTTTGCAAAAAGAGTTGCAGCTCCTTACGGCGAAGTACTCGAGCGTACAAACGGGCACTCAGGTGATCGATGCCCTGGCTGTTAGCATCGATAACAAATGACCTCTCTCTGCTCTGGCTTTCTTGTAGAGGCTACTGAAGGTGCAGGCGTAGAAAACTACGGCTGATACGACCCTACTGGATAGAAACTCGGACCGGACGACCTGTGGCACTTTCTCCTGTGCCTCTGAGACTGTGTACGTCCCCCATCTTGCTGACTCCTACTCTCTTTATCCCTGTGCGTCTCGTTCAGGGTGTCTTTCACTTTCATGGCTGTCTCCACTAACTCTACAAAGACCTGCATCTTGAATGCTGCCACTCTATCTTGGATAGCGGGCTTCAAACCCCTTTTGAACCTCTTCGCACGAAACTCATTAGTAGGCACAATCTCCTGTGAAAATCGGGACAAGCCAGTGAACTCGACTTCATACTGGATCACTGGCATCGTTCCCTGTGTCAGAAAAAGGAATTCCTCCCTGAAACGATCTATCAAAGTCGAAGGAAAGTACTTCTCCAAAAATACATTCGTGAAGGCCTCCCAATTGCCTCCTACTGTAGTCCTGGCAAACTTTCACCACATATGGGCACTCCCTCTCAACTGGAAGGCAGCGAATGTAACCCTCAGACCGTCTTCCTCTATGTGAAGCATAATGACAAACATACAGTTCTATAAAATCATCAATCCAAACATACAGCATTTGGATAAAAGAAGTACCCAAGATTCATCTATCATAAACAGTAAACATACAGTTCCATACATGCATAAAGTATATCGGCTCGCGGCATACAAAACTCGACTTCAGATACAAGAATCGCATGTAATAATACATGACTCAAAACAACAGGAAAACTAATACAACTCTTCCACCACCACGGGCATCTCTAGGTTAACTCCTCATGTTCACCTGTACCTGAAAAAGATTTTTACAAATCCCACTACGTGAGCTGAAATCCAAAAGAAATAGACCATAAAACTGTAAAGCAAGATATGCAACCATATAGTATGAACTAACTCAACCGCAAGAGTCTAAAAAGGGTTTTCTATCCTCAAAATCATGCATTGCAATCCGTGCAAATAACCTGCCACAGTTAAGAGAAAATAGTAACAAAATAGTATTCTCCACTCGAGTCACACAACCGAGGAAAATAAGAAAAAATAAAACCTATGTACCGACTCTGACAACTCAAGACAAAGGCAACAACTATAGACTACTGCCCATTACCTATCTTTGAACCACTTAAGGCCTGCTAGGTAATGACAAGTTCTATACAGAGTTACAACAATGCAGCCACACACGGGGGCAATCGGCTCTTTACTGGCTGAAATCGAGGGAAAAAGCACCTAATTGCTCTTTACGGGCTAAAAATCGAGGGAAGAAGCACCCAAACCAAACACTGCCATGGTACTTCTACGAATCATTTAAAAAAAAGGCAGTACATAGCTCAATTACGAAAAATCCGTAAAATAATTATACAGTTATAAATCAACATGTATAAAAAGATCCAAAATCCATCACCCATGGAGATCAATAATATTTAAAACAATTTCTATCAAAACGCTTTCAAAGCTGAGACTTAACCTCGAAGGTTAGCTCCAAACCTAAAAAAAAAACACGTTTTTCAAAAGTTTCACTAAACTTCTATTTTCAAAATCACCTTTTTGAAAACCATGAAAATCCTCACATTCGAATCATGTATTAAACCAAGAAAAAGTGTAAAAACATGCTTTTTATCCAACAACAAGATTTAAACATGAAAATATAACATTTAAAGCATTTTCAACCGGTGAAAAAATATATAATTGCACGTAGCACCCCTTTAACAACAATATAGTCTAGGATCCTACCTTGGCGAGTCAAAACTCGAAACCTCAAAAATCAAACCTCATCGGAACGAGAATTTGTCTGGATGGAAGTGAAGCCAACAGCGTGAATAGTAAGGATCCACAAGCTGATCGTAAAAACCTAGGCTCAAGCACCACAAAAATCTAGAGAGAAGGTGGGCCAATTCAGTTGACTGAAGAAGTTTTAGATCTACAAAACACCCAAACCGACACAATCGAGTCGACTAAATCCCCAATCCAGTCGACTGGATCCATCTACTGTCCTCCCAGTTAACTGGAGAAACCCGTCCAGTCGACTGGACAGCTGGGGAAAATGCCTGAACAGGTTTTTCAACCCTAGGACCAACCAAACAAACCATAACGAAACCTGAGAAAGCGTAAAACACATCTACACATGATGTTCTACAACAATAAAACATAAATCATTCATCAAGGATATACATGTAACGGAAAAGAACACATTAAACATATATATCTCATAAAATAAAAACTTAGGGCTCACAACAATGGTATGTACAAGGCCAGACATAGCATATGCAATTGGTGTGGCGAGCAAATTTCTGTCAAATCTAGGAAGGGATCACTAGGAAGCAGTGAAATAGATCTTTGGTACCTCAGAGACACTTCTAGAGTTTGTTTATGCTTTGGTCAGGGCAAGCCTGAATTAGAAGATTTTATAGACGCTAACATGGTAGGAGATGTTGATTCTAAAAAATCTACATCAGGATAATGCTTACATTTGCAGTGGGACCTATATCATGGCTGAGCAAATTACAGAAGTGTGTTACACTATCCATTACATAGACTAAGTATATTGGAATAGCAGAACGCTGTAAGGAGATGTTGTGGATTAAGAGGTTACTATAAGAGTTGAGGTTGACATAGGAAAAGTATGCATTTTTTTGTGACAGCTAAAGTGCTATTCGTTGACCAAGAACCCATAATTCCACTCACGATCAAAACACATTAATATGAGATATCACTGGATTCTCAATGTGATCGAAGAAAAATTATTACAGTTAGAGAAGATTTGTCACGCCCCAAACTTCAGGCCCCGTGAAACACCCAGAAACAACCAAACAACAACCCAACCCGAGAATACACTCTCAAAGAAAACCATACATGCATTGTATATAAACGCCAAATGGCAACATTACACGGCTCCAACGCCCGAAAAACATGTTATAAGTATACATGTAACAAAAGAGCAAAAAGGGAAGACTATAACTCTTCCACCTCCTCTGGCACCTCCAGATCAACCAGCGTGACCGGGACCTGAAGAAAAACAAATCTCACACCGTGAGCCAAGGCTCAGTAGATTTTAAACAACACATACAGTATAAGATAAACATGCTCGATAAACGAAGTGCAATTTTTGACTCTATTTCAAGCTACTAAAAACAGTTTGAAAATGGTTTAGATCATGACTCACCAGAGCCAATAAAATAAGTTTTCACATACAATGGGAAAGCGAGGATAAAAACCATTTGTCGACTCATCAAAGCCTTGAAAACGATTCAAGTATTATGACTCCTGTAGGCCGTTTATACAGTACTTAGACTCCCGTAGGCCGATAATACAGTTTTAAGAAAAATTAATTTATCCGTCCCAATATGCAATACAAGCAATACATGTACACATGCCTCTTTAGGACCTCGTTTCAGCCTTCAGATATTGCACACACACCCACACTCGTGCCTCATTAGGATCTCGTTTCAATCCGTCAAATATCGCACACACCGGCTTTCGCAGCCTACCTTATACACCCACACACGCATGCGTGCATCATTAACCAGGATTTACATCTATCGGATTACAAATTCATCTAATCCATATCATACACATATGCAAACTTAAACCAGGATTTAAAGCATATAACCATGTATCAACACGACGTTCCACAAACCACGTCACATGCCTATAAAACTCTAAGTTTTAAAGTATAAACCACGTTACATATAACGATGTCACCTTATGTAATTCACTTACATATATTCCGTACATAAATAAACAGTTATAAATATATACATAACCATGTATAACAATACATCACGATGCCACCCGCCAAAACAAACCAACTTCCACTCACGGGACAACCCACATGACCACCACTGGCCCAAACACTCCCAACACGGCCATCACAGACCCACGACGCTCGCCCGCGCCAACACAAACCCAACAGCAAACCACGCACTCAATTCGTGCATCAATAAGCCGTATCTACCATGCACGTCACCCACGAGGGTAACACTCAAACGCCCACCCGAGGCCACGACACGACCCCCGAAATCACCACACAACCAACCGAACCCCAAAAAAAATCCATAGGTATTTAAATCAAGTAATTTTCATAAATTAATCAATTGAATACCATAGGACACCAATCGGAAACTAAGAAATCAACCCAAAACCACAAACCAACTGCCCACAAGTTCAGTCGACCAAACCCCACCTCCAGTCGACCGAACACCCTGCTGGAAAACCACAAAACGCCAAAACACACGGTTCAGTCGACCAAACCTCGACGGAACTTAATTCCGAGTTACGGGTTTCTACATCCAAAACCCAAATCGAAGCCTCCGAACTCCGATTCAACACTCGTGAACACCCACACGCCTAGGCCTAACACTGAGACCTCAAAAGAAACTCCCAACACCCGATTCCATCCACAAAAATTGCCGAAAATGAGTTTTAAGCCCAAAACCCAACTTTGAAACAAACGCAGATCTACAGCAATCTACCCGTTAAAAATACACCTGTTTACCCATAGCAGCCTGATACAGCAGTAGGGTCTAGAATCCTACCTCGGTGAGTTTAAAACTTGACGATTCGAACCACGTGCAAAATCGAGCTTCGCTGGAATTGAAATCTGATCGGATGGTTGCGTAGCCCACCGTGCCGAAAGCAAGGATCTGCTGTTGGATCGTTGAAAATCGAGTCCCGAGCCCCTGAGAACTTAGAGATAAGGCAGAGAGAAAACGAGAAACTTACTGGAGAAGTTTTGGAAAATATCTTTTTGAAAATATCTAACTCCAGATATTTATAAGTCTCCAAAATATCTTTTTTTTAAAATTTTTGAAATTCGTGCCACAACGGCCGACGGCCCCGAAAATCTACCCCACATGCATATCTAAGGCCGATTATGCATTAAAAGCAGTAAAAATATGCTTAAACGAAAACACGTTACGCGCGTCGAAAAACGCCGAAAAAGAAAACGGGTCAAGGTCTCACAAGATCCATATCAACAAGAATGGTGCAGATATGATGACAAAAATTCTACCCACGAGAAGCATAATTTTTACAGAAAGACAGCGAGTATGATGGATCCCCCCACATGAGGCAGATGGGGAGTTTGTTAGGGTTCGCCCCATCATAGGGTGACCCGGTTACAAAGTGCTAGAATTCTAATTCATTTTGGATATTGCCAAATTAATTAGTTGGCAAGATAAACCCATTGAAGGCTATTTCATTGGAGGCTTTTTAGGGATTGGATAATGAAATTGAAAAGAAAATCAATTCTCTAATTTGGAGAATAGAGTAGCGGCGAAACAGTGTGCGGTGAGAGGTTTTTTGGCGAGGAAGAAACAACCCACTTTTTGTACACGAATAAGATGTCAAACAAAACTTGATCGTCGAAAAATTTTAGAGGCATTCTCTCGACGCATAGTTCTTGTTATCCAACAGTCAACCAGTGAGATCTAAACTTAGTTTTATTTATTTGGTCGAAATCCATCTTACGGTGATGAGTATTTAATATTTTTGTTATCTCGAGAATATTATTCTTGATGTTGTCATTTTCTGGGTATGCCTAGAGAGTTAATTGTGTAAACTCATTATTTTGACATAGTGAAGATTTTTAGAATTGAACTTAGGTCTCGTTGTTTTTTTTATAGGATTTTTCACGTAAAAATCAACATCATACAGTTTTTTGATTATTATTTATTTTTATTCTGGTATTATTGATCTCATTTAATTAAGCACAAAATGAGGAAAAAAATATTTATTCCGCTGCAGACTATTTTAATTAATTTTTTCCCAACATA